>PVIR01012819.1:0-24511 GCA_004026965.1 Petromus typicus | reverse complement strand
ATGCAAACTAATATTAAAAAGGTGGTTTAGGCCTAATTTCATGCGTGGAACCCTCAGGCCCAGCCTGGTGACGGGGGATTTCATTTTACTAAGAAAATGAAAAATGCTTTTCCTTTAACCTCATGGGTTCAATAACCAGGTCTGTGAAATAAACTGAAAAAAAAATGTGTAAGAAAAAAGCATGAAAGTTAAGTCAGTGTTACAGTTTTGTGGGGCATGAGTGGGAGGTATCATAAAAGAAGAGAAAATTCCTCAAAATGGCTAGAGACCATGGCTGTATCCATTAAGTCCTTTAGGCTGTATAAAATGACAAGACAAAGGATAAGGACTATGAACTCCCCTATAGGATTGGCCAATTATGGAAAGGCAAGGAGCCTATGGGTTACCCACCAGTAGATAAGACTGGTTAGTGGAATATTTGATAGAACTTCTGTTTTTTATCATTACTATAGGTATCATAATTTCCAACAATTTTTTTCCCATTAGGCATTTTGAGACATTTAAAACTTTTTAGGTAAAATAGAATTTTACTCAGTAATTATCTACATGTGCTCTTTAAGTTTTTCCCCTTTTTATCTGGATGAATTCTGCTGTCTACTGTCGAAATTCTGCTGTCGAATTCTGTTGTCTTAGTCAAAAGTTTCTTCCTATAATACTTCACCTTCTCAGAATTTAATCTTTGTCAGTCTTACCTGACAAAAACAGTCAGTAACTAGCTTTACATGGCAAATAAAAAGGCTTTGGAATGAAATGAATGCCACTAAATTAATAAATAAGGCTTACTTATTAGCTTGTTGGGTTATTTCAAGCCTGTTGAGTGATTTTGTGTGTAGTTCTACACTCTTAGTTTCTGGTTTATATCTCTTTAAATTACAAAGTTGTAAGAACAACGTTGTAATGAATAGGTACAGTAATACCAGGAAGAACTGATAAGCTCTCAGTTGTCAAAGGAAAAGAGAATATAAAACTGCAAGTAGAAATTCAAAAAGTAAAGTAATATAGGTTCATTGAACTTGAAGTTCAGTGGTTTGAAGTTACAATAGAGCATAGTAACTAATATTGAGAAGGCCATTCAGGTTATTGTATTCAGTGTGTCCCTATAAAGGAAGAAAAAAATGTCGCCATGTTTGACAAATTACATTCAGGAGTTCAAAATGTAGTTCCAACATTTACTTAACTGGTATTTATGAGCATTTACTGTGTGTTAGAGCAGTTATACAAATAGGTCCCAAATGTGCTGTTGCGATCCATTAGTCTTTAAAAAGAATTTTTAATCATTTATATATTTGTGATTTTGTGACTACTGTGAAATCATTGGGATTTACCATTTTTCTAACTCTGCATTGATTTTATTTACAAAAATGGAGACATTTTGAGTGAGAAAATTAGTGCCGTTTTGCCTAGTGCAAGAATTAGCAACTGTGACCATGTCAGGTATGGTGGTGGTACACATCTACAATCGCAGCACTCAGTGCTTCAAAATTGGAAGGATAGTATATGATTATAATAATAAAACTGATAGTAAATGCCATGCAAAAACTTTATGTGACTCAGATTTCAATCTCCTGAAAGTTTTAGTGGAACCTAGATATGCCTTTTCCGTTCTTATTTTCTATTGCAGCTATCACAGTGCTGCTTAGCAATTGAAAAGTTGCATTAAATAACGCAGAGCTTCTCTGGCTTTTTTACACAAACAGTTTGCTGACTCTTAACCTAGATTTGTTTAGTCTCTAGAAATGGCTTATGCTACGTTTTCTGATCTATTTGTGACTCTTCTATATAATTCATCATTACTTAACAGTAGTAACCTATCACTTCATTTGTCATGTAGTACATATTTCATCACTGGCTGAATACTAGCTGCATACCTTGTATAATAAATTCTGGTTTGTTCAGTGCAGAGTTTCCTATTTGGCTCTTCTTTTAAGTTTTTGTTTTGTTCTGTTTTTATCAAGTAGACTAGAAAGTGTCCTGAAGAAGCTTGCTGTGTATGGTGAGGTGACTTATCTATGTCCTGTTACCATCACTGTTTATTTTCACTTGTTTTAATCCATTTATGCCAAAAGTTGAAATTTATATAATTTTTATGAAATTCATTTATTACATAGAAAAATACTCATTATATGAATATTTTGTGTGTGTTCGGAGAAAGACATATACAAACTAAGAAAGTAATGATGTCTTTAAATTAAATAATCTAATGGGACTGCAGTCCATTTTTGACCCAATAGTTACTATATACCACATGACTGCTCATAGGCTGGATCCATGCTGTATTGGTTACTGTACTTCTTATAAACAGATAAGTCCTCTGTTCTAAATCTTATTTTCATATAAATGGTAGAAAAAGGGAGAGGTTTTATTGTTGTTAATTCCTTGTTGTAAAAGGATTGAAGAGATTTATCTGCTAAAAGTCCCTGTGATGGTCCGCTTTTCTGGTGCTGGGATTTAGCACCAAACACCAGCACACAAAGGAGGAGGGTTACTTTGGCTTGTAGCTTTGGAGTTTTCAGTCTACGATTGGTTGTGGTTAAGGCAGAAACATTCTAGCAGAAGGGTGTGGTAAACATGGCAGTCGGGGAAGAGGGACATTGAGAGGAAGGGCAGAGTCTTGCTCCTCGACACTTCCAAAGTGTGCTTTACTAATGTCCTGGGCAACTTGAGTTAGTCAAGATTAACTGTCCCGGTCACATTTTTCTTCCGTTTTTCTTCATATTTTTGACAATTTGTCCCCATAGGCAAACATGAAATGGATTCCTGATTAAGTCTGTGTTGTTAACTAATATTGAGAGAACACAATTTTAAATAATTCATGGTGAAATTTTTCCTGAATTATAAATCTTTGCTCCAGATTAGTCCCCAGTACCATGAAACAGTCTTTGCATCATAGATTTATTACTTCGGAATGAAACATCATGGCAGTGACATTAACAATGTAATATTGTAATTCTCCAACCACTTGTAAATACTACCATCGAACATGAACTATGAAATCAGATGTATTTTCTACTTCAGTTTCAAAAATACAGAATTGAAACTTTTGCCTGCGTATAGTTCTCATTTGAATTCTACTTTTACTAAATACAGACATATTTCAAGCAGGACAAAATATCACAGGAGTTTTGTGGACCAAAATAAATCTTGTTTTTCAATCTAGTTTTTTTCTCTAGTAGATTATTTTTATTAATCTTTCAGTTAACTTTCTACAGGTTTCTAATAAACACCGTCCATCACAGATTGCCATTATATGAGAATAGAATAATGCTTAGAATAGGTGATTTGGACAGATTAACCTACTCTACTACTAAATTAAGTGAATATAAACTGTGACTTCCTATAAAATCAAATGAGCAAAAACCAATAGTGAATATATTGATTGTTAAGTGTTGCAAGATGCAATTTTAAGTGCTCTGAGAACAAAGCCATTTTACCACAGTGTAAATACTTGACATTCACTATAGTCTTTCAAGATATAGCCTATTAGGTAATGTATTTGTTCCAGCTATTTGCTGATAGCCAGAGGGAAAGGAAAGTAAAGTTTTAAAGCAATTCTTTTAAAGCTAACTCTTGTGGCTTTATGAAATTAAAAATAAAAACAAACCAGCGGATAAAAATAATCAGATAAAAATATACAGAGCTTTAAAATGTGACTTCCACTTAGTGCCTGGGAAATAAAATCAAATATGGCCATTAATTCAGAGTAATGGTCAGCAAACTAAGAACTGAGAGCCATTTTCAACCTTTGTATAATTTTGAATGAATGCGGGAAATGGAATATGTAGATAATGATCTGAAAAGACAAACATTTATATGACTGTCCTCTTATTTTTAAAGTAGATTCCAGATGGTTTGAATATTTTGTGAAAAATGAACTGACCAAGTATTTAAAGAATATACAGAATATGAGGTTTTTAAATCCCATGGGAAAAATTAAACAGAACAGAATGATGCAGGGAAGCAGGAGATAAAGTGAGAATCTGAACATCTAAGATAATTCCTAAAGGAACAGAGGGGATATGTTGTGACCCTACTGGGAAAAGAATGCTCCAGGTTTAGCAACTGTCACATACTGTGTCCTTGAGGTGGTAATAGGTTTGTAATAGCTTAGGTTTACCAAGGAGAATAACCTTGGGATGAAGAAAAGCAGGTACCATTAATAATCACCTGGCCTTTTTCAGGAGATTATTGTATGAAAACATGAAAAGATTTTGAACCAATGGAAAGGTGTTATTACTTGTGTTGAGAATTCAGTCACTATTTACTAGAGTATTAAAGAGAAACATAGAACAAAAGATACACAAATACATATGAATTTACAAGATTGGCTTATAATGGCCACCCACAGAGTGATGAGAAAGAGTCAAGAAAGTCTGTCTGCACACTGGAGACTGAAGGATCTGGAATCAGAGGTCTGGACCTCACTGCAGTGTTCAGTTTGAGTCCACATCAGGAAGCCAGAGGTCTGGTCTGCAAAGGAAAGCTAAAGAATTTGTGCTTGTGCTGGTAGCTGGAGTGTACAGTAGAAACCAAATGAAATCCAAGGTGAGGGCAGAGATTGGGAGTCTAAGAAATAAAAGCATATCTGCTTCCTCAGTTCTCCTTTCTACCCTCATGTACTAGGGTGGGTTTTCCTCACCCCAGGATGTGGAAGAGGTGTCCTAGGGCAGATCTGTACTATAGAGTACAAACTTGTGGTAGGTAGTGGTAGATAGCAGAGCTACCTTGCAATAAGCTAAATGTTTATTTTGCTTTACCTGACCCCAACTGATATGTAGAAGATTGGTCTCCAGTATGAGAGTATCTGACAGGAGTGTACACACTGGGCTGGGTCTTTGTGAATAATTAGATAGTGAAGGCCTCATAAAAGGAATTAGTGTCCTTATAAAAGGGATCTCAAAGAAACCCCTCACCCTTTCTGCCAGTTATGACCATTTATAAATCAGGAAGCAGACCTTTAAATGAACAAATCTAGACCTTAATCTTAACATTTGCATCCCCTCAGAAATGAAAAATGTATTTGTTATTTTAAGCTGCCCATTTTAAAGTAATTTGTTGCAACAACTCAGATGGATTAAGAAGTTAGTGAAGACGGCTTATATTCTGGAGACATTTTAATGATTGGAAAGATTTACTGTTAAAGTTACTTATTAAGACAGGTGTGGTTAATTAACAAGATGACAAAAGTGTTTGGCAGGGCATTCCGATAGTCAAGACAGATACATAATTAAAATTGGGCTGTCAAGTAGTCAAAGGAGCAGTAATGGAAGGAGATCTGGGATGAGAGATAGTCATCTGTACAGATTTAAAACCATGGGACTAAATGAGATTGCAAAAAGTTCATGTAAATAAAAAGGAGATACAAAGATGTGGGATGCTTCAGTCAGTGTAAAAATAAAAATGAAGATAGGCCAACTCCAGATGTACTAAGCCATCTCGTCTTTGACAAAGGAGCCAACCACCCTCAATGGAGGAAAGATAGCCTCTTTAACAAATGGTGTTGGAAAAGCTTACAAAGATTACAAGTAGATCTCTTTCACCATTCACTAAACTAAAATCAAAGTGGATTAGAGACCTAAATATTAAATTGAAACACTAAACCTGCTGGAAAATAGGTTAGATAAAACTCTGGGAGACATTGGTGTAAGGAAAGACTCTGTGAACCAAATCTCAACAGCACAGGAACTAGCAGAAGGAATCCACAACTGGATCTCATCTTACTAAAAAGCTTCTGCACAGCAAGAGAAACTACCAACAGAGTGAAAAGAGAGTCTACACTGTGGGAAAGAATTTTTACTGGCTGTTTCTCAGACAAAGGAATACTGTCCTGTATGTAAAGAATTTACATACTCCCACAATTTAATGACTCATTTCAAAAATGGGCATCTGAAATGAACAGAAACTTTTCAGATAAAGAAGTAAAGGCAGCTAAGAAACACATGAAGAAGTATTCAACATTGTTTATCATTGGAGAGATGCAGATGAAAACACTGAGATTTCATCTATTCTGGGAAGAAGGGCTGCTATCATGAAATCAACAAACCACAGGTGCTGAAGACGCTGTGGGGAGAAAGGAACCCTTCTCCACTGTTGGTGAGAATGTAGACCTGTGCAACCACTGTGGAGATCCCTCAGAAAACCAAGTATAGAGGTCCCATTTCACCTTGCTATTTCCCTGCTAGATGTATACATGAAAGAATCAAAGGAATCATATTACAGTGACATATGTGTAACCATGTTTATAGCAGCAAAATTTGTAATGGCTAAATCTTGGAAATATCCTAAATGCCCAACAACAGGAGATTAGATAAAGAAGATGCAGAATTTTTTTTTTTTAATGGAGTATTACTCAACAATAATGAATGGTAGGTTTCAGTTATTTATACTCAAATGGATGTACCTTGAGGACATACTCATAGTGAAATAAATAAGACACAGATGTATAAATATTTTATCTTTTCCCTAGTATGAGGAACTGAAGGTATAAATGAATGCCAAAATATATGATAGGTTAGTGTGAAATAGGAGAAAAATGTTCTTAAGGAAAAGGGAAAAGATGAGTAGGGGAAAATAAAGGAAGGACAGAAAACATTTGATGTTAAGAAAGGAATCAAAGCTTATGTTTATAGAGGGTGAGGAGTGTAGGGATGGCAGGGAAATGGGGAGGAATGAGAACCAAGATGTGTCATGTACAGGTCCAAATTCTCAGTATTGAATGTGATCATAATGTATATATAAAATTTACCAGTGAAATCAATTTTTAAAGAATGCTTGGCTAAAGTAGAAAAAAATCCATCTGCTAATGAAGTCAGACATTGATGTTGCTGTTTTGTATTCAAAGAAGATAAGAATTCATAATGAGGTCATTGTTGACCTTGATGACATTGTTTTCAGTGGTAGAGGTAAAAGCTAGATTCCAGTAAGTTGAGAGAAAATATCAGTTGGAGTCAGTTAAATGAGTGGACAAAATTCATACTCCAGTTTTTTTTTTTTTTTTTTTTTGGTCTAGAGTTCTGCTGTTAGAAAAGCAAGAGTGGTAGGCATACAGAAATAGGATTACAAGAGATATTTTCCTTTATTTTCATAATTTAAAAGAATTATGGGAAAGATTCACATTAAATGGAAAAGCTGATGGCAGGAGAGAGGAAGAAAATTCAGAAAGTTAGTTCTTAAATAGGTAAGCATGGATGGGATGTGTATATAGTTGACATTTTGGTATAGATGGTATCTTTTACAGGAGATTTTGACTTGGGACATTTAGGAGAGAAATTGGCCGTAAGAAGGACACTGACTCCACTTAGCAGTGTCTTTGAATGTTGTGTGTGAAAAGGCTCTAAGGAAAGCAGTACATATGTATTTGCAGAGGAAAGCTGGGTTCAGTTAGAATGAGAAGGTACACAAAATAGTTAGGGAAGAAATTGAAGTGATTAATGGCATAAAGGTGGAAAGAGATTTGGCTTTTATTTAGTATCAAAATTTATTTAACTTCTGATCTAATGCTTCATGTTCTGGGAACATACATTTGAAGGCATTCTTGAATATGTGGAAAATGACACTGCTGTATTGTTTAACAGTAAAAAAATCTGCACCTTTATTCCATTTGATATATTCATATGATAGCATTCTATGCAACTACTGAGAAGAAATGAGATAACCCTAATATATACTGCTATGAAATGATAATGATGCTACTAAGTGAGGGAAAAAGAGCATGGTATAAATCAGAATGTGTGATGCTGTCCCATGTGTCTGATTGAAAATAGTAATCCCTACATACTTACTTGTGCAAAAGAAAACTAATGGACACACTAGCTTAAAGTATTGCTTGCTTATAGGGAGGACTGTATCTAAGCCAAGGAAGGTAGAGAGACCACTCCTGGCAGGCAGGCTTTGTGTAGGCAGTGAGACTTGATTCTGCTCAGGCAGGCAGTGAGCAGCTGAATCTGAGAATTCAGTGTGAGGAGGAGCAAAGACTTCAGAAGGCACAGGGTTGCTAAGTGTCAAAGGTTGTTGCCAGCCACTGACCTGGAGAGTCACTAATTTAAGGCATCTGGGAGCAGAGATGAGTGGCTCCTTGAACCCGGCAGCAGTACAACTGTTTCCTGGAACCAAGCATGGCTGTACTTGGACTTTCTAGAACAGAGGAGTTGGGACGTGATACTCTGCGGTCAGCTGAGGCCAAGCCAAGCCCTGCACCAGCCACACCCATTGAGCAATTTCTGGTTTGTTTGTTTTCTGTCAGCCACATCAGTGTCTGTCTGGCAGATACCAGGCCTTCTTTGTATTTAATGGTTGAGAATACTTAACAGGCCATTGTGTTGTTCTGGTGGGCCTCATTAAATGTTGACTTCTGAATTTCCCACACATATTTTGTCTTACAATTTGATATTCCCTTATACTATGTATAACTTTTCTTACTAATTATGAACCTTATCAGGCTACCTTTATTCTCTTATGTTTATATGCAATATTGAATTTCTTTTTATTATATATCAAACAGCGATGTTATTTTTCTGTTATTCCTGCTTGTGTCTGTTTGCATTCTTTAAAGAAGATCTCAGTGTTTTGTTAAAATTGCAATTTTGTGTAATGATTGAGAACATGGACTCAAAACAGGTTCCTTAAACTTTAATTATCTGATAGAACATGGGCAAATTATTTAACCTCTATGTACCTTGATTTCTGTATATATGTAGTGATTTGAAGTTAAATTTATGTCTGGTACATAAAACACCACCTGAAACATAGTAAATATGTAGAATTTTAACTGTTAGTATTGATTCATATGGAAGGAATAGAATAACACTGATTTTTTTTTCTCACAGTACTGAAGAACACTAACTATGAATTAACTACCTGTTTTTCTGTTCTTTTTTTCTTTTTTCTGTTTCTGATCTCAACTCACTAAAATTTTCACTTTCTAAACATATTTTCTATCTTTTATAGTTAACATGTGAACCCTTGAGGCTGAATGAGACTCAACAACTGCTCTTTATAATTGCTTTTCATGAACTGAGTTGTGTTCAGGGATATTAATTCACTCTGTTAATATCTATTTTATAATTGTAAAAATATGACAGACTGTATGAACAATGACAGTATTTACTGTTTGGGTATTTTGATTGCTTTGGCTTACTTATGCCACATTGTTTTGGAGATATACGTTAGTCAGCTATCCTGTGGGATCTCTTGCCTTGCTGTGTAATCACTTGACTGATGGCTCTTTTGACAAAGAGGATAGTCATTTCCCTATAGATGAATTAATGTTCTCATCAGTTGAAGCAAATCACTTTGACATTTGAAATATTTCAAAGTGTGAATGAAAAATGCAGTTTATTTCCATGTTTGTCTGCATTGTGTAGTGCTCTTCAATGGAAATTTATTTGTGCATTTTGAAATTAAAAACAAATACTGTGAAATTGAATTTATCATTGCAGTAAATTTTCATAAACCAATAGTTTTAATAATTATTGTTGGTAGCAGATGGCAGAAATAAATTTTATGCAACCATAGCAAGACATTCTATAATTCTTTATTGGATTTAATTAAGTAGATACATTTCAGTTCATGTTTATCTTTGATTTTTTTAAGCTTTTGTACTTCCATTTGTTACTGATTTTGATTATGAAAACACTTAAAATACTGTATTGTAGAGTAAGAGTCCATTCGTGTGAAGTTAACTATGGAAAACTCTCAGTGCTTTCTACCTGAAAACTTCAGTGCTTCTTTGAATTATTCCATGATTTTTTTCTAAGAGTTTCATTATGTTTCTCATTGAGGATAGATAATGGCGGTAGAGATCATGTGGTTCTGTATTAGAAATATTTAAATGCTGTGTCTTAGTAATGGGGAGTTATCTATATTTTTTAAAAAGGCAACTATTCCTTTCCAGTTAAAATGTACTAGAATTATACTTTATACTTTTTGTCATATTTCTGTTGAAATGTTTTCTTGAACTTTTAAAACCTCAGGTACCTCAAAATAGTTTTTGTAAAAAAAATTGTAAGATCCTTGATAACCCCAGTATATTTTTTGAATGATTGAAATGTCAGAAAAGTACTACCAATGAAATCAAAACAAAATTTAAATTTATGATTTAAAGTTAGTACCTAAATTTGCAACCTGTGTTGTAAAAATAGGGGGAGAGGCTATCTCGAAAACAGTGTAATGACAGAAGAGATCATAGCCTTAAATTAGACTGTCAGATCGGATTATTTACAGCTAGCTTCTTTTGTGTGACACTTTTCTTCCAACTGTGTCTTTGAACTGTTAACAGATCAGTTTATATATAATGTGATTTTATATATATATATAGTTTATGAATATAATTATATTATGTAATTTTTAAAAATGTTATGTTAAAAGACTAAAGTTTGCTAATGGTATGTATTTTTAAGGACATATTTTTACTGATACAACATTAGAATGATACTGATGTGTTAATCGGAATACTATGCTTGTTTGTGGGAAGAGGAAAAGTAGAGATAATATAACTGTTTCTCACTTAAGGTCTAAAACTGTAAGCCTTGTATGTTAAAAACATGAATTGAGTTCTGTTAACTGTCATTTACCAAATAAAGAGTTCTCACCTTCAGTGACATGAAGTTGTTAGTATAAACTGAATTGGGATCAATGAATAGCTGGTGTCAGTACATTTATACTGCATTAGAATCCACAGCACACCAAATGGGAGCTGAGGCAGCAGTTCAGTTAGCATTGTAGTATAGATGAATCTGTGCGTTACTATGTAATCATATTTTATTTGAAAAAACATTTACTGAATTGTGCTATTATCAGCAACACTTAACTGAGTGAAATTCTTGTAGAAATAATGTAAAATCATGGAAGATTTACAGCTTTTTATCTAGCATGTGTCATTAAGGAAAATTTTTTTAATTAATGAGGGTCTCCCTATGTAGTTCAAGCTGTTCCTGAACTCACTATGTCGCCCAGGCTGGCCTTGAACTCACAGTTATCCTCCTGCTTTATTTTATCTTTAGATCCTTCTTACTAAATTACAAACTAATAATTAACTATTCTGTAAAATCACATCACAAGTATTCCATAAATAATGTCATGTAGGTTTTTGCATTTATGTGCATTTAGTGAATTGTTATGAGCACCATACTATGTAGGCATTCAGGGTGATAAAAAACATACATATGTGCAGAAGTCATACTCATGTTGTTTTATTATATTTTAAACCTTTACCCACCCACTTTACATTTTGCCTTGTGGAAAAGTGCTTTGACTTAAGATTAACATTATAATAGCATCAATTATCAAACCAAACCATCTAATATTTGATTACCATTTCAACCACGAGGTAACTTCAGGTGCTACTCTAATCTTCAGTGCTCTTATTTGTAACATTCAGAGAACTGAATATATTTATACATTCAGAATATTAAGTAGTGAATGGTCTATATAATATTATTATTAATATATAATTCATTGTGGGTGAGTGAGAATTCTTACGAATCCACCACCTTTCATTTTTCTTTTATTGAGTTTATTGATACACTTTAGGTATATCTTGTGATCACATTCATCGAGAACTTGTACCTGTACATGATATACCTTGATTGTTTTTTCGCCATTCCACTGCCCTCCCTTCAACCCCTTCAGCATCCCAATATACATAAGCTGTTTTTCTTTTTTATCATCAGTGTTTTTCTTTCTTTCCCTTCTTTGCTTTCCCCTGCCCACACCCCTTAAATCCTTTTCCCCTTTGAATATTTTCCTCCTATTTCATAATACCTATTTAACATTTTGGACCTCATATATACCTTCAGTTTTTCACACTAGAGAAACAATACAGTATTTACACATCTGTGTTGTATTTATTTCATTTGAGTATGTCCTCAAGGCACATCCATTTAGCTATTTAATTCAAGTTTATCTTTATGACTGCATGAAATTCTTTTAGGTACACTTTTAGAGAGGATACTTAAATTATTCTGAGAAATAATGTTTGTAATGATTGAGTTCAACTTTCATTTCCATGAGGCCAATTAAAGTTTTAACTGGTCTTTCAAAAGCAATTTTGCTGAGTTTCCAAGTTAAGTTCTACAAAAGTTAGTTAGATTCTCTGCTTTACTTTGAAGTACTTTGTTTCAGAACTCACATATATATTTTAAAAGTCACCACAAAAAGAGTGAATTATCTAAGAAACTCCAGTATTTCAGATATTTTGAAATATTTGCCTTCCTACTTGTTTGTAGTCTTAACGAATGTTTGGGGGATTTTTAATTCAGAGAGATCATGTTTGTTTGAGGGAAAGGGATGTGGGAGAAATTAAGGATAATTTAGTGTTTTCATTTTTATTAATATTTTGCCCCTTTGTCATCACCTGATTATCTTCATAGTTCAATTTGTATACTTATTTATTTATTAAAATGACACTTAGTACTGTGAAACTTGTCTTCTCCACAAGATGTAGGAAGAGGGAATATGAAGAATTTATTAAATTTGATAAATTTTGGCATTTACAAAACACCAAACTATGCAAACCATTGAATCTTTCCCTATCAGGTTACTAGAGCTGAATTGAAAAGCATGCCAGGCATTTACATACAAAAGGACATTTATAAGCATAGTTGTGTAGATTTATACAATTCTGGTAATGCTTATAATTTTGTATATCTTGGTAACTTATTTGGGACATGGAAGTTAGTATAATTTAAAGATATTTCAAGTGGATGCTTTATCCACATAGAGTTTCTTTAGAAATAGAAAATATCAGATTCTGAAATGTTATTATAAATGTCACACGGATAGATAAAAAGACTTATGGATCAAGTGTTTTCCTTTTTTCCCTTAGTATTGAATTTGACCGGGATTGTGACTATTTTGCAATTGCTGGGGTTACAAAGAAGATTAAAGTGTATGAGTATGGCACAGTCATCCAAGATGCAGTGGATATTCATTACCCGGAGAATGAAATGACCTGCAATTCCAAAATCAGGTGTTTACATTATTTTCTTGGCATGATGCAGTTATCCAGTATATTTGTAACATTTGGTGTATATAATTAATGTGAGATCATTTTATCTTTCTTTGAGACTCCTTACTCATTATTGGTGAAAATTGTAATTGCACTGTGAATGCAGAGGATATATTCTTGATTTAACAAGCTATCTTTCTCATAGATAACAGGTGCTGCTCTGCTGTGGGGTTCAGCATTTTATGTTCTTCTAATTTCCAAATTAAAAATATTTTCACCTAATTAATTAAGGGTATTTTTAAGAAATGATTTTTATCAACATAGTAAGTAAAGGATTGCAGTAGTCTGAGAATAGTGCTTGAAAGTCAAGAATTTTTCCTGTAGCATACTTATATCTGTTGAACCATAATTATCTCAAGTTTTAAGAATTGTTTTCACAAGAATATTCTGCTTTTCCCTGAAGGAATAATATTTAAAAATCTATATATTAAGGGTTGTAATTTATAAGTTCTTTTCAAAGCTAAAATTGTTTTGAAAATACAGGAACCACTTCTTTCGTACTTCTCATATTTCTCATTTGACCCTCTAAATTTTGCTAGATCTAGAATATGCTCTTTTCTTTCCTTATCTTTACGGTTACATCTCTCCTCTTCCTTTAAAAAAACATTTTAGAAAGATTTCCAAGCTATTTTTGTGAGTACTGGCTTAAAATGGAATTATATATAAGGAAATCAACTAATACTTTGTTTATAACTTAGAACATTGCCAAAATAGGCATCCATGTATGTAGGTTTAGTACCCTTTGTCTAAAACACTTGAGCCTAGAAGTATTTGTGACTTGGGTGTATTTCCACATATATAATGTGGTGGTATCTTGGGGACAGAACCCAAATCTAAGGATAAAATTCATTTATGTTTCATGTCCAACTTATATACATATATATGTACTTAAATACATATTGCCTGAAGGTAATTTTATATACATACTTTGTGTATGAAACAAACTTACAGACACTGAACCATTAGATTGATTTTTTGTTTCATTTTGGGGCCAAAAGTTTCAGATTTTTGTATATTTTAGATACTTGGATTAGGAATGCTTAGTCTGTGATAGGCAACAAATAGATATCTATGCAAATATTGTAGTTTTTCCCATAATTTGTTGTAGCTTTACTTTTTATTCTTGAACAAATTCATAAAATACTCCACCATGATAATTTGTGAGTCTACTCATTTGTCATTGGCATCTTCAGTGAAAATCTGTTAGTGTAATGCAACATGTATAAGAAATAACATTGTTAGATTCTTATATGTCAGGTCATAGTCCTGAGTGATTTGTTTTTAGCAGATGTAAGATACTTGCCACTATTTCCCCATTTAATACACAAAATAACGGAAGCAGAGAAAGATAAACAAGTTGCCTACTATTATAATGCTATTATATGTAAGAGTCGGGATTCAGACTAAGGTAGTTTACTTCTAGAGTCTGTACTCATATATATAAAAGCCATAATGATGATAACATGTTCTATAGGATTGTACTTTTTAAACTTCACCATAATGTACTTGCCATGATACTTAGTCTGTGGCAAAGACTCATAGTAAATGTTACTTTAATCAGAATATTAAGTAGAAGATTTAAGTTGCTACCTGCTTATTTGTCATAACACATGTAATACACAATACTGTACACTACATTACAGTAAATGACAGAAGCAGCTTTAGCCTAGAGCTGTGTACTTGAAGCTGAAGAGGTTGGTACATCAGCACAGCTAAGACATAGTTGGCCAATCTGTTTTCACCAGTTTGGAAATGCAATAAATTAGCCAGAACCTTGGCTATTAAGTTCTGTGTCTGAAATTTGAGCATAAATTTATCTAAATTCAAAATGTAATTGTTCTGTATAATTTATGTTAAAAATTCTTGTATTTTCAAAAATGCAAATACATTGTTGGTCACTAAAATATACCATATTACAACTAGTACAGAAGAAAAGGCGTTGTTTATATACTTGGGCA
This sequence comes from Petromus typicus, assembly GCA_004026965.1. Taxonomy (NCBI): domain Eukaryota; kingdom Metazoa; phylum Chordata; class Mammalia; order Rodentia; family Petromuridae; genus Petromus; species Petromus typicus. The sequence goes on along the minus strand of PVIR01012819.1, from coordinate 9,550 downwards.
TTACTAGACATTGACAAGTACGTGCCTTCTTCCTTAGGCCATGATTTAGACATGTACCTCAATAGTAGGACATATTTTAGCTAATGTAGACTTCAGTGTACTCAAGAATAGCTGAAAACATGAATATTGACAGTGTGATGCCGTTAGGTGCCTAAAAATGGAATTTCAGTTTAAAATTGAATTAATTTAATTAGGCCTTTTTGAATGTAAATATAAAAACTGGATTCAGACTAGTTGATTTGGCTTATTTGATTTGGCACAACCAAATCTGGGGTCTAAAACAATCTTTCCTTCATTGTTCCTGCCATGCCTGGGCCTTTTCTTCATGTATTAAAAGGCAGTCAGTGACAACTGTAGGTTTCACATTTCACAAATAATGTCAACTGGAAAACAGCATTACCGTCACTTCATGTAATAGGTAGAATAATGATTGTGAGCTTATGTAGATCATTTTAAAAGAATTGATCTTTCTGTTTTATATCCTGTTGCTGTTTATTTGTGTGCAAGCTAACTTTTATCTTTTCCTTTTAGCTGTATCAGTTGGAGTAGTTACCATAAGAACCTCTTAGCTAGCAGTGATTATGAAGGCACCGTTATCCTGTGGGATGGATTCACAGGACAGAGGTCAAAGGTCTACCAGGTAAGTAAACAGGGACACTGTTACTTAAGAATTTCATTCTTAGTTACTCATCATAGAACTTTGTGTACAGTACTTTATAATTACAAAATTGAAGTCACTGGTTAGTATTTTATAGGTAAGTAATAGCTACATAATATCAATGTTTTTCAAAAGGATTTCTTCAGACATCTGTGTTAGAATGTGTCAGAAATATTCAAAACCAATATAGCAAATATATTTATAAAAGATTTGTAATTGCTTTGCATTAGCATCTTCATTTGGTTTTCCTGCCTAGCAATAAATATTTTTGGCTCTCCTTATTACAGTATATCCTGTCTTCTAAACCTACCTTTGTCTTCTGTATCCAGGAGCATGAGAAGAGGTGTTGGAGTGTAGACTTTAATTTGATGGATCCTAAACTTTTGGCTTCAGGTTCTGATGATGCAAAAGGTATTATTTGAATCTTTTTCTAAGCACTGTCCTTCTTGCCCCCTTTCCACCAGTTCCTTTGTTTGCATGAGGTACATTCATTGAAATACATAGCAGACCATTATGATTACTGATTAACTATTCCAAAAATAATACTAGGCTCAGAAATTAATTTCTCTTTTTAACTGAAAATGAATATCTTGCATCCTCATAATGATATTTTCTGGATTTTTGCCACAAGGTAACATTTAAAATCGCTGCTATCCTACAGCCGGATCTTACAGTCGTAATGTCAGATGAGTTGTTTTTCCTGAAATACTTTGAATATTTTTTATTTTGAATTATAATAAATTACGAGTTATACTGAAATCTCTTAATCATGTTTATAATTTCAAAACAAAGTTTCTGTCTCCCTCTCATGTTCCTGCTTTTTATTTTTTTCTTTCACACATAGTAAGCATACACTCTACCACTGAGCTGTATGCTTAACCCTCCATTACTTCGGTTTGTTGAAATGATTTCCTATTTTTCTTGTTTGTTTATCTTTATTATTTCTTTTTTTTGTATTTTTACTGCCTTGTTTTGGCATAGTTCTTCCCACCACTAAAGCGCAGTGAATGGATTTTTTACTACAGTAGTAAGTAGACTTAATTTCTTTGCCTTTTCATGCTTTTCTTTGTGTAACTTCCAGTCTAAGGGTTAGATAGTCAAAGATAGCTCTCTCACTGGACGGCTTACCTCACTTTATGTTATTCCTTTTCCTTTGCTAGTTTTTATACAGAAAAGTCATCCTTTTCTTTTTGAAGATTGTTTTGGCTTTTGGGATCCCTTCAGATTCTACATTAATCTTTTAAATCTACTTTTATAAAACATGTCACTGGGTTGTTAGTAAGATTGTATTGAGACTTTCTGGGCTCAAGTTTTTCCTTTGTTAGTTTTTTTAGGTAAAAGTTTATATCACTGATTTAAAATCTTCTCTTTTCTAACCATTTTGTATTACATTTCCCTGTAATTACTGCCTGAGTAGATCCCACAATTTGATGCTTTATATTTGCTTTTCCTTTCAACTTAAAATTCTGTCAAATTTTGGAATTTCTCTTGTGACTCTTGTTTAGCTCTGGATTGTTTAAGGAGTGGGTCAGACTTGTTGATATTTTCTGATTTTCTGTATCCTGCTGGTGTTTTGGTGATTTTACTGATTGTGAGATGAATATTGAAATGTAATATTCTCTGTTTAGGTATCTGTGTGGTTGTTTTCCCATTCATTTGTTTGAAGCTGTCTTGTGAAGAGTATAAATATTTTGAGGTTTATTATGCCTTGATAAATTGCCCATTTTATTATTGTGCAATTTCAGTCTTTAACACTGTCAGTTCTTTTTCTTCTAGAAACTGTTTTGTTAGATGCAAATCAAACCAGTAATATCTTTTTTCTGCTGGGATTCCAGTTATTCTATTTTGTTTTATATGTGTTAGATAATATTTTTTCATGTCAGTATTTTTTCTCTTTTTCAGATTGGGTAATTTCTGTTCTGTCTTTTGATTCTTTTCACTTACTTGTTTTTTTCAATTCATCGTTTCTTACTTTAAGCTCTTTTTAAAAAATAATTGCTATTCTCATAAATATTTCTACAAGTTCACTCATTTCAAATGTATTTATTTTAATATGATGGAACATGGTTCTAAAAAAATCTATTGGTTATATATAAAGATCTATTTCAAAACTTATATTTTATTAATAGTATAATATCTTTTTATCAGTCTTTTTTTTTTGGTCATTGTCAGTTCCTAAACAGGAAGTTAAATGATCTGCTTCCTTAACAAGATAAGTTAAATAATAAAGATTTTTTAAAAAAATCTGTTTCATCTAAGATTTTAGGATCCACCATCTAGATTTTATGATTGACCTGTTGATTTTTTTTTTTGAAAACTCTATATTTTGTAGATTTTTTTTCTTATACCCTAAGATTGGATCGATTTTTTACTTCCTAAAAATGACTTTATTTTCTTTTCTTGTAGCACTAATCAGTTGGCTTAGGAGATTTTTGTTTGTTTGTTTGCTTGGTTGGCTGGTTGGCTTTTTGTAGGTTTTGCTTTGGTTTTTTTGAGATAGAGTCTCACTGTATAGTCCAGGCTGATCTTGAACTCACTGGGTAATCTAGGCTGACTTCAAACTCATGACAGTCCTTCTGTCTCAGCCTTCTTAGTGCTGAGATTACAAACATGTGCTGCTATACCCTGTTAATTGTTGTAGATTTATAAGCTCTTCATGTTTCCAAGGTATAAAAACACGGCCTGTTGTATTACTTATTTCTTCTTGTTTTTATTGTCTTTCCCTCAGTGAAGCTGTGGTCTACCAACCTAGACAATTCAGTGGCAAGCATTGAGGCAAAAGCTAATGTGTGCTGTGTTAAATTCAGCCCCTCTTCCAGATATCATTTGGCTTTTGGCTGTGCAGGTAAAAAAAAAAAAAAAAAGCACATTTATCTTCTTTTGATGTTGATTCAGTATTATGTCTAGAAAACCATTTAAAAATAAGTAATTATCCATGTACGTTTTTGTTTATTATTAGACAAAATCAGACATGTACCTGCATAACTCATTTAGCGCTGTTTTAATAGCACTGCTGTCAGTGTTTTGTTTCTCTTGTAAGTGTTTGCATATATAAACTAATGTTTTTTACTTATCATAAGTTTGGCTTTAATGTTTTAGGCTATGTAGACACAGGAATTTTTTTTAAGAAAACCTATTAATTCCTTTACAGTTATTCTTGAGTGCCTGCTGTCTATAAAGCACTCATGCAGGGACATAGTATTCAAAATATAACCTGTTGTTATTACCACAAGGAATCAGTTGCTAAAGTGTCTTTCTTACTAACATAACTATGTATTTGTGTTTGTGTTAAACAGTTCTAGCTTACACTTGTACCTTCTTACATTGTTTAAACCTGAATTGAAAGATAAATCATATGATGACCCTGTTCTTAATTTTTTATCTTCTCTATTTTTTCTCCTTGACTATTTATCAGAACACTAATTACTTACAATTTAACTTTGCTATTGTGAAATCTTTATTCTTTAAAAAAAAAAAATTAAATCCTTAGAAAAACCTTAGCAGTATATCATGAAAACAGTAACAACATTTAAAAGAAAAGCATGATTTAAAAAATATTAATGTGTTTCTGCCTATTCTTGTCTTGTTGTCTGTGTTGATGGGATACTGACATAATTTCTTAGTTAAGTGTGAGGAGTGCATGAATTCACATTTAGATGTGGATAGAATTCTCTTAGCATGTAGAATTTTTGAAATAATGATTTTTTTTAAATAACCTACTCTTTCCTTATTTAAACTTTTTTTTTTCAGTAACCAGGCATATAATCTTAAGCAAGTTTTTTCCTCACAGGTTATTTTTCATAGGTCTGCAGCTCTTTGATGCTGTTAAGATTATGAAAGAATGACACTATATATAAAGCTAATAAATGACAAATAAGTGGTTATTGACCCTCAGCATGTTATAATATATTCAACTAAAATACATGGTGTTAGTTTTAATTTTTTAAATGTATTTGTTATTATAAACACACTAACCTTTGGCCGCTGCTTTTGAATAGATAATTTCCTTCAGTATCTGATTAATATGCATAAATGTCAGATATGTGTATCCAACTATTTTCCTTCCTAGAAAATAAAAACATTTAAAATGCCTCAGCTATATAGTTTGGTCAGTTTTGTCATACTATTTTAAATTTTTGTACAGATTCGTTACTTAACTTGATCACTTACCTTTCCCTAGAAGTTTTAAGATTTAAATTTGTCTGTGTCTACAAAAAGTTCTTTTAGGGTTTTTATCAGTATTACATTATATTTCTTTGCTAATTTTGAAAGTAGTGATGATATTTGGATTGTATGTCTTACCACACAGTAATAATGATATCTTTTTTGTTTGGATTGTTTTCTGGTTTTCAGTGAGATTTTATACTTTATTCTATTCAGATTCTGCTTGTTTTTTCTGGCCAACTGTTAGAGAGAGAGAGAGCGCGCGCGCGCGAAAGAGAGTGTGTGTGTGTGTGTGTGTGTGTATGATTTTGGTTGTTATTTTAAGTGAAATATTGTTAGGTACTTTTTGCTTAGCATAGACAAAAACAACCTTTAGATTTTTGTCTCACAGCTAGGCACTGTGTTACATTCTTATTAAATTGAGTAGCTTTTTGTAGACTTTCTGGATTATTTGACTTAAAACTTCTATTTAGCATGATATCTAAAAATAAAAATTTAAAGTCATTAATGGAGAAGATATTTAGAGTACGTAAATGATAAACTGTTAGTATACAGATTGCACCCTTGTTTCCACTGTGATCTATGCACCATGGCATTAATGTCACCTGGGAACTGTGGAGAACAAAAGTTCTGAAACCCTGCCCTACACACAAGAGTTCCTGGGGCTGGACTTCAGGAAACTGTGCTTAACAGTTTGTCCACTTGATTCTTACGCACCCTGAGATTTTAGCAGCTTTGCCTGAGAAAAACATAATTAAATAATTTGTATTGTGACATTTTTTAGTAGTAAAAAGCTAAAACAATACACATTTACTGATAGGATGTTCATAATGCAGGATGTATATAGCTATGAAAATTGAATAACAGTCATGCATTGGTGTCAGTGAGTAACATAAATGTTCAGTGAAAGGCTCAGAAAATGTATGTTATTGCTGTGTTGATGAACATGGAGTACAAGTAGTATATCATTTAGAAGTATGTACATCGATGATCAAACCATAAAGAAAAGAAAGAAAGAAATATTTAACCTTAGGGATGGGTTTATACCTTTCAGAGAAAAAGATGTGATACACAGTAAAGTTTTAAGGTATAGAAATAATTCCTAGCTAGCATGGTATTTACAAGGAAATCAAAGCTCTTCATATAGCATTTGAAGTTCATTGTCAGCAATATCATTCGTGTTCCTTAAAGCAAGCCCTGAGCCCTTCATACTGAACCTGAACTAACTACTGTGAGTTTGGGTTAAGGGGAGTGTTAAAATAAGCACTGTGCCCAAATGAGCCAAGATCGTGGCTTATTCAGAGATTCATCCTTGAAAAAAATGTTTGTACATCTTCCTGTGTATTTTACTGAAAGAGTCCTGGAAAAAATTTGGGTTTTGTTTCTCATTGAGATTTTTAAAATTTGAATTCTAAGTCTGGCTTATTATACAGTATTGTCAGTCTGTCATACATATACAGTTCTTTAAATATTTTTAAAAGTTTTAAAACTTTTTTAAAAATTTAAACTTTGATTATTCTTTTCATTTTCTTTTGTATTCTGATTTGGATGTTAAATGTTCCAACAAAGGCTTGTCCAAAGCTTGGTTCCAGTAGTGACAACACTGTTTGGCATTTGTAGATCGGCAGAAGGCAGTGGACTTCAGTGGAAAGTACAGGAGTCACTGTGCTCATGCCTGGAAGGGCTTCCTGGCACTTAGGCCGTTCCCTTCCTCTTTGCACTTCCTGGCTCCCATGAGATGAGTAGCTTTCCTCACCCACACACTCCCTACTGTAATCTTCTGTCTCATCACTAGACCTAAAGCAGTGAAGACAAGTGACTGTAAGCCAGGGTAAATACTTCTTCCACTTAAGTTGACGGTGTCAGAGATTTCATCACAGCAATACAGAGCTGATTGACACGCCTTGCAAAGTTAGATCACACACATATAGTGGGGTGATGAATCATATGTTAGTTCTTTAGTGAGAATCGGAATGAGGATTTTAAGAAGCGGATATATTATAGAGAACCACATGGAAAATACATTTAACCACTAATAGATACGTTGTAGTGTTTAGATAAGGATATTATAAAGTGAATCAGTGTTCTTAATTCCTCACCCCATGCGGTGTCTGTGTTGGTCAAAGGTTGGTGTGTAACTCAGAGAATGGCAGTGTGACTTGTTTTTACTAAATTAACGCTAAATGAAGAAGAAGTTTGAAACGTGTGCATAGACAGACTTGCTTACTCTTCTCCTCCACCATCCCTACAAGGAGAGTATGCCCATGCCAGCTGCTGACCTCAGGAGGCCACTTGGAATGGTGTCTAATTGCCTTTGCCTAATAAAACTGCATACACATAAACAAGCAGCCTTAGGCTGTTACAAGGTCAGTGTAAGAAAAAATATCCTAAATCACTACATTTTGGAATAGTTTCTTAGGTAGAAATTTTGTGGGAATATCTAGTTAATATATCATTGTATGGATTTTTATGATAGTGAATAAAGGCCTTCTCCTTATCTGATTATTAAGCCTATAATTGACCGGCTTTTGTTTATAAAAAAAATCATTGCAGATACAATAACAGTGTATTTATAGCCAGCTCTATCACTCTCAGGGAATTCTGATGGTCTAAAAGGACAAAAAAAAAAAAAAAAAAAAAAAAATTCTATCAGAGCCTACTACTTCTTTAATACACATGCTTTCCAAAATCTTCACTAATAGAAATACATATTTAAATGTTTTACTTTTAAAGCAAAGATCTTCAAAACAGTTTAAGGAAGCCATGGTGTAGCACTCTGCAACGTGTATATAGACATATATAAATTGAAGATTTAAGTTTAGATCCTCTAGTTACATGTGTTAGTTGATATGCCTGTAGTGAAGCTTCAGATATCATGTCAGTTCTTTGTCACTTAAGCTTTTACGGTAACTTTGCTCAGACTTTGCAAAAGAAGAACATCTCCCTCATCATCCTGAATTTTAATGTAGTACATTATTCTAGGATATAAAATCCCCAGGGCTATGAAACAAAGGAAATGTTCTAAATCTTGGTGCAGGGTAACTTCCTATCATTCTCTGCTTCTTGGGCATGTCTGTTAAGAGTAAAATGCAGCATTAGAAAAACTATATTTTACAGCATGTTGTAGTGTTTTCACTTTCGATATGTTAAGTGAAATAGTAGAAATAGATGCAATTTTCTCTTTAAAGGACTTCCCTTCTCTGAGTATACAAAAAGTGCGTATTGTTCCTGAGAATAAGTCTCTTGGAAGCAAAGATCCAAAGCATCAGCCCAGATTTTTGAAAGTGAATCTCCTTATTTCACTCAGACAATATCCTTTATACCCTACTTACCCATTTATCTGTTAAAGAATTGAAATTCAAAAGTGAGGTGTTTATTGAGATGCATATTAGCACTTTTATTGTTTTTTGTTTTTTGAAGATAGGATCTCACTTTGTAGTTCAGGCTGGCCCTGAGCTCACTGTGTAGCCCGGGTGAGCCTCAAACTCACAGCAATCCTCCTGTCTGTGAGTCTCCAGTGCTGGGATTACAGGTGTGAGCCACCACGCTTGGCACTGTGGTATGTGATGCTGATTGCTGGTGGGCATGAGTCACCATGCCCTGCATTGTTGTACGTAGTTACCAGAATTGAACTTGGGCCTGTGCACTTGCAAGGCAGGTGCCAGAACCACTGGGCTAAATCCCTGGCTTTCTATCTCCACTTTTAGTTTTTAAAAAGGATGGTCTGGCAAATTAAATGGGGTCTTTTTGCATGTATAAATTGATTAATTGAATGCGTTGTGAAATTTTTGACATAGATAGATAGAGAAAGATCTTTCATGTAATAGCGTGGTATTCTTTTAAGAAAAAGAGTTTACAGTCTACTGGTTTAGGTAAATGTGGGCAAGTAGGGATGGGGGTTATACATGTTAGAGAACTGGTAAGTGACTGGTACCAGTCAAAAAGTCAGTGCTAAAATGCTTGTATTAGTGGATTAGTCTTTAAATGAAGTATAGTACAGTATATAAAAATTTATTTTTCATATTTTCATGCAGATCTGAAAACCTGACTTGATACTAGTTAAGAACTATCTGTGGGCATAGAAAAAAGTACATACTTAAGTGGGCTGGGGATATAGCTCAATGGTTCCGGCGCCTGTCTTGCAAGCGCAAGGACCCGGGTTCAATCCCCGGTAACCACATAACAATACTGGGTGTGGAGACTCACCCCAGTGGCAACCAATACCACATACCAGTGCCGGGCGTGGTGGCTCACGCCTGTAATCCCAGCACTTGGGAGGCAGAGGCAGGAGGATTGCTGTGATGTGAGTTTGAGGCTGAGCATAGGGCCAGCCTGAACCGCAAAGCGAGACCCTGTCTCAAAAAACCTTAAAAAAAAAAAAAAAAAGTATATACTTAAGGAACTTAACCATTATTTACTCCTTCTCATTAACTCTTCCCACCATTCTGCTGTACCATAAAAGTTAAGTCTGTGTTTTTACATTAGAAGTCAATAAAGATATCAGAAGTTATAACAGTATTAATTTACTAGAGTTCTATTAACTTAGTTAATTTTCTTGTAATATTATTTTACAGGACATTTCAGCCAACTTTGTTATAACTGTGGAGCATTCTAATTTCAAATGTAAAACTAACCTCTTTTTAGATCAAGTTCTCTGGCATGTATGTTAAAATTTTCTAGCTAGGGCTGGGAGTTAGCTCAGTGGTTCCAGCGCCTGTCTCGCAAGCG
>PVIR01012818.1:0-43782 GCA_004026965.1 Petromus typicus | reverse complement strand
GGGTCTTGCTTTGTAGTTCAAGCTAGCCCTGAGCTCACTATGTAGCCTAGGCCGGCCTTGAACTCACAGCAGTCCTCCTGCCTCAGCCTTCCCAGTGTTAGAATTACAGGTGTGAGCTACCACGCCTGGCATTGTGGTGTGTGTACTGATTGCTGGTGGGCATGAGCCACCACACCCAGCACTGTGCTATGTGGTTACCTGACATCAAACTCTGGACCTTGCACTTGCAAAGCAGGCACTGGAACCACTGAGCTAAATCCTTGGCCCAAGAAAACATTCTTTGAGGAACCGTAATCCCTTTTAATACAAAAGGCTACATGCATACTGTATAATTCCAACAATATGACATTTTGGGAAAGGCAAAACTATGGAGGCAATAAAGTGAAATATCAGTGATGTGAAGGAACTTGAGGGATGAGAGGAGGAAGACAAGAATGAGTAAGTGGCACATAAATCTCACAGGAGCCACAGCATAAATAATGAACCCTCACTTAATTTGTGGATTTTAGGTAATGATATGATATATATTTATTCACAAATTTTAAGAAATGTGTCACAGTAAGGCAAGCCAGTAATAGGGGAAACTTGTAACTAACATAGTTAGAATCAGCTCTTTTTGTAAACCTAAAACTTCTCAAAAAATAAAATCTCCATTCTCTTTTGAATCAGTTGAGGGCTGAGGATTTAGCTCAGTGGTTCTGGCATCTGCCTTGCAAGTACAAGGTCCTGAGTTTGATCCACATAACACACTGTAACCATGTAACACAATGCTGGGCATAGTGGCTCACCCCCACCAGCAATCAATAACCACATACCACAGTACGGGGTGTGGTGGCTCACGCCTGTAATCTCAGCATTTTGGGAGGCAGAGGCAGGAGGATTACTGTGAATTCAGGGCTGGCCTGGACTATATAGTGAGCTCAGGGCCAGCCTGAACTACAAAGTGACCCTGTCTCAGAAAAATAAAACAAAAACAACAACAAAATCAGTTGAACATATTTATGTGGCACCATTTGGAGTTCTCTCTTCTGTTCTTTTGGTCTTTGTGTCTGCCCTTCTGCCAACAGCAAATTGTTTTAGTTATTGTAGCCATGTACCTTTGAAATAATTCTTAAAATTCAATAAGATGGTTCTTCAACTTCATTTTCAAAATTGTTTCAGGTATAGTATTTCTTTTACATTTATATTTTAGAATTAAGTTGTCATTGTATACCTATAATAAACATTATAATGGCAATTTAAGTGGGCTGGAGATGTAGCTCAGAGAAATTGCACTTGTGTGGCAAATGCAAGGTTCTGAGTTCAATCCCTGGTACCCAGAAAAAAAAGAGGGGTAGATTTTGAGAGGAATTACATGAACATGTAATTGAACCACTGGTGGTTCATTTGGTGAGAAAAATGTATCATCACTTTTATTGATCTTTTTACTAATAAAATTAGTATAAAGCTTCCCGAGAAGACAGTTACACATAAAATTGTGGTAGGCTTATACACAGGTATTTTAATTTTTGGAGCTATTGCAAATGAGATTGTTTTTAATTTTGGGTTTTTTTCTGGTTCATTGAGATATGATTTATGTTAACCTTGTTTTCTGTGACCATGATGAACTTTTTAATAGTTCCAAGTTGTTTTTGAAGAATCCATTCATTGTCTAGGGTAGGAAATTGTGGTTTGTAAAAAGGGACAGTTCCCTTTTTTATAACTATGCCATTTATTTCTTTTTCTTGCCTGATTGCACTTAGAAGGTCTTCTATGTCTTTTTGGTGATTGAGTGCAGGTCTGCATACATTGTGGTGCAAAGCTACATCCCTAGCCTTTTAAACTTTTACTTTGGGACAAGGTCTCCCAAGTTGCCCAAGCAGTCATGGAACTTGCCATCCTTGCACTTCACCCTCTCTACTTGCTGGAATTCCGGGCATGTGACTTTTAGTACCATGTTGAATAAGAGTGGTAAGCACCATATCAATTTGCGTATATGTGTATAGCATTCTCAGCACCCCACACACAAAATATCATACAACTCTGGATCCCTTTGTAAATGCATGAGAAATAATATCTAAGACAGTGTCATCATTAAAAAGATAAGCTGTGGTAAGATAATTATGTTCTACATGAAATATAAAATATTGATGATAGTAGTGCAATAATTTAAGAATAGGTATTCTAATCTCTATAGGAAAGGATTAAAAATATTTTGAGAGATATTTTAAAAGACTATAAATTACAATGAAATCTTTAAAAACTAACTCATAGAAAGGCAAGGAAGGTGTGGTAGGTAGCTAGAGGAAGTAAGCAGAAAATAATAAGCTGGTATACTTAAATCCAAACATAGCAATAATTACATTAAATGTAAGTGATCTTAACATATTAATTAACCACTTAGCAGGTTTACAGTATGTGTTGCTGGGGCAATGTGTTTGTTTATATAGTGATTATCCTGTAGCTTGGCCAGGTGTCATTCCAGTTAGTCAATACTTATTTGCATGAGATTTTCTCATCTGTTTATTTATTTTTTTATTTGAGTACTTTTGTAATACTTTTTTATTTAGATCATTGTGTTTGCCTTTGATGTTTGTTTCTAGTGAAATCTAATAATTTTTTTTACTAATTTGTGTTTATTTTTGAAAAATAATCTATAATTTTGCTTTACAATCTAAAAACTTACTATAAGTACATTAAATATAATTTTTATACTTTTTCAGAACTCAGTAATAGCAGAAAGTATGGACCAACTGTATACTGTTCACAAGAAACTCATTTCAAATAACAATATAGAGGAATTAAAAGTAAAAAGTGGAGAGTATATCATGAAAACCCTAATAATCAAAGGAAAACTGAAGTGGATTGTACTGTTTGTCTAGTAAACACTGACCGATACATGGATATATTAATATCAGAGTAGAATCCAGGACAAAGAAAAGTACCCAGAACAACAAAAGAAGTTACATAGAGATAGTCAGTTTCCCCAAAAGATGAAAGAGCCCTAAATATGTGCACAACAAAAGAGCTTAAGAATACTTACAGTATTTTAACCTGATAAATCTTAAGAATTTACTTTGTGTACCATAGCCGGGAATTTTAACACCCCCCTCAATATTAGAAAGTATGATATAGAGAATTAGCAAGGGCATAATATTACCCAAAACACCATATACTAACTGGATCAGTTTGATACTCATAGAACATTCTAATAACACTAAAATATACAACTTTTCAAGGGCACATGTAGCATCAACCATTTCATGTAACATGTAATTATTGTGATTTACCTTACCTTCTTCATGATGCCATTGTTTTAAGTATTATTCTTCATATATTGGCAACAGACTCCGAGTTCTGTGGTATTTTGGGTGTCCTGAGCACTGAACTGGCAGGTTTTGGGTGTCCTGAGCACAGAACTGCATGCTCTGTTACATGTTCATTCTACCACTGAGATCTGTCCCCAAATCATTATGATTATGATTTTTTTTTTTTTTTGCTTTCAGGAAATATAATTTATAAAACCAAAGAAAAAATAGTTGTCAGATATGTTTACCATACTCTTACCATCTCCATTGATCTTTCGCCTTCATCGCTGATACTCGGTTCAGTCTGTTGTTTTCCTGTCTGAAGAATAACTTTCAGTTCTTTTGGTGCAGATCTGCTAGCATCAAGTTCTCTTAATTTTCCTTCTGTCTGAGAATCCTTCATTTAGCCTTCATTCCTGAAGGATGTTTATGCTGGATAAATCTTTTGCTGACAGGTCTTTTAACACATGAAAAATGTTTGTCATTTCCTTCTGCCATGTATGATTTCTGAGAAGAAATTCAGTGTCCTATAAATTTACACTTTTGTTGTTGTTATCCTTAGCTTTCAGAAATGAGATTACCATATAATGGGGGATGGGTGTCTTTATTTTTTTTCCTTCCTTTTCTGGTACTGGGATTGAACTCTTGGCCCTTGGGCTTTCCAGGTAGGTGTGGTACTACTTGAGCTAAATTCTATCCTGTGGGGATGGGTTTCTTTGAGTTCTTCTTGTTGAGAGTTTGCTTAGCTTTTTGTCTTTGTGAGCATATGTCTTTTGAAAATTTCAGGAATTTGCATCATTTTCTAAAATAAGTTTTTAGCCAACAGGTTATAGATTACCCTCTTGTAGAAAGAATGTCCAGCATTCTTTCTTCTTTCTAGAATTTCTAAAAACAGGTATTTTATTGTTATATAGCTTCCTGAGACTCTATTGTGTTTGTAAAATTTGTTTTGTGTTTTACTTGTTTGGGTAATTGCTCCTGATCTTTTCTGCAAGTTCACTGAATGTTATATAATTCCTGTTCTTAATTAAGCCAATCCAATGAGTTTTAAATTTTTCATTTATGAATTTTTAGCTGTAGGATTTTCAGTTTTCTCTTGTTTCTTTGTGAAGACTTTCTACTTTGTGATTAGTTTGAAAATAATTATATATAGTAGTTGGAATGAACTTGCCTGTGTGATTGCCTCCCTTCCTTCTTTGCAGTCAACTACTTCAAAATTCTGGTCAGATAATTCCCTTATCTGCATCATCTCAATGTTAGTGTATATTGACTGCCTTTTCTTGTTAGATTTGGTGTTTTGTTAGTTCTTGATATGATAAGTAATTTTGGTTTGCACTTTGGACATTTTGAGTCTCCTAAGAAACTTGAGTTTCTATATATATATTTTGTCTTAGCAGATAGCCAACCTATTTGGTTCAGAACACATTTCCTGACCTATTTTTGTGGTCTGATTTCACTTTAGTTTTCAGAACCTTTCAGCTCTACACTGATCTGCCATGATTGTGTGCTACCCCTAAAGCCAATCTGAAATAAGGGAGGTATTCCACACTGTAGTTCAGTTTTCAATAACATTTTTTAAATATTCTGGTTGCTTACAAGCATGAACTATTAGGAGTTATGTTTGGAAATACAACATAGATTGAAAAGAATTTTTCTTCATTTCTCACTTAATCTTTCTCTTTCTTTCTGGTTGAGAAGATGGTAGTCTATCACCTGTTGGCTAACATTTGTGTGCAATCCAAGCAATGATCAAAAGGACTATAGGGGTCTTCCTTGATTACAGTTTTTGTACTAAGAAGAGCAGGAAAAAGAGGGGGCTGCCGCTTTTTATCTGATAACTGTGTGGAAATGGTTAACAGGCCTCCACTTAACACTGCTCACCTACACAGCTTATGTGAAATGCAGTATATTCTTTTGATTAGGTTAGTGCATAGCTTAGATGGTTGGAAGGATTTTATTCTATAGTCCTTTTTTGTTTTTGTTTTTTTAGGTTTTTTTGAGACAGGGTCTCACTTTGTAGTTCAGGCTGGCCCTGAGCTCAGCCTCAAACTCACATCACAGCAATCCTCCTGCCTCTGCCTCCCTAGTGCTGGGATTACAGGCGTGAGCCACCACGCCCGGCACTGTGGTATGTGGTACTGGTTGCTGCTGGGGTGAGTCTCCACGCCCAGTATTGTTATGTGGTTACCGGGGATCAACCTGGGCCTTTGCGCTTGCAAGACAGGCGCCTTAAAATAAGGGATGTCTAGTGAAAAGGTCCCATCCTATAGTGCTACCTCTTTGCAGTCCTTTAACTAGTGAGACCAGACTTTCCTTGAACTTATCTGTTGGTGCTTGTTTGTGTGTCTTGGATTCTGAGTCTCTTTACTGTCCAGGCTATGCTAGGAGACAAAAACAAAAGACAAACAGGAAACCCTCATAGACTTCACTACTAGATAAGTCTTGGAGTCCCAAGGTCCCTACTCTTTATTTTTCAGTCATCTCTTAGTTGCTTTATGGATTTTATCCAGAATTTCAGGTTGTAATTAGTGTGAAGAACAGGGAATAATGAACTATCCTGTCTGGAACCAAAAGTCTTGTTAATTATAATTCCACATTCAATATTACAAAGCTATCACATGTGATAGCTTTATGATAAGGCTAGGAATATATTTAGTGTATATGGCTTGCTGACTTCTAAAAATCAGTATGTGGTTATTACTGTTATAGTCTTTATACTAGTGTAGATCCAAATAAGTCAGTGCTTCTGGATCCCATTTTCCTTCGAGCTATCTTCCTTCTGGATTGTGGAAAATCTATTTAGGAAGTAGCTAAATATAATATGAGTATATTAAAAGAGCAAGCAAAAGATACTTCTTCTGTCCAATTTGCATAAAATATAATTCCTGAAATAAATGATTTAAAACCTGAAACAGGATAGGGATTGACACACTGTGAACCAGTGGCCACGTGTAGTCTGAGCTCTATTTTGATAAATTATTTTATCAAAACACATTTACTGCATTTTGCATACTGTCTGCTGCTGTTTTCATATTAAAGGGATGTACTTCAGTGCCCACAACAGAGACCAGTCTGGCTAGCAATATCAGGTCCTTTGAGGGACAATTTTTGACCCATTAGTAGTTTAGATCTTAAATAGCCCTAATGGCACTGTTGTAAAATGGTAGGATGTTTCGGAGAAAGAATCTAATGGAAGGATGTCAGGTCACTGGAGATATGCCCTTAGAAAGGAGATATTAGAATGGGGCCCGATCTCTTTACTTTTTACTGCTTGGCTGCCATGATCCAAACAACTTTATTCCATAGTGATCTTCCTTTCATGATGCACTGCTTTCTACAGGCCCAGGTGATCATGGGTTGACTTTTCTGAAATCATAAGCCAAACTAAACCTTTCTCCTTATAAGCTCTTTATCATAGGTATTGGCCATAACAGTAGAAAGCTGGCAAATAGAGCTTCAGAATAGAAAATACTAAAAACCTAAATTAACTGTAATAAGCATTTTTATACAGTCATAGTTTGAAGATGCTTATTTTTAAAATCCTGCATGGTATAGAGGAAAGAATGTATGTGGAATTTCAAATCAGGCATACCTGTTAATGAACTTTTCCTCACTTATTTTAGTTGCTTCAATATTCTCATGTAAATAGGATGTGGACAAACTCTTTGCTTTAAGAATTTAAATTGATGATAAGTAGAGAATTTAGTTTAATATCTTCTTTGAGATATACTTGTAAAATAAGAGATAAAAAGCCCATATCAAGTGTTTCATACCTAATGCTTATTAGATGATGGAGAATAAAAGTTTTCTGGGATAATAAAGATTATAATATTAAACCATTGCCAGCTTTTCAACTTATAGTCTTATGATACAATTTTATGTTTTTCACTAGATCTTAAGTATTTTAAGACAAAATACTTTGTATTTGTACTACATAAGTGGGCATGAGGGTCCAATTTGGGGGCTAGGCATGTAGCTTAGTGATAAAGCCTACCATGCTTGAGACCTTGGGTTCAATTCCCAGTATCACATACTAACACACACCACATATACAGATTAAAGTCTTTTACAAGTGTAACTGTCTCCAAAAACATTGTACAACTAAAGTGTTTTTTTAAAAAAAACAAACAAAAAACTTTGTTTTTAAAGAAATGTGAATGGTTAATCTCAGTACTTTTTTCTCTTTTAAAAGTTTGACATTGTCACGTTTTTTAGACTAGACTTAGATCTTAATTTTAGTAGAAGTGAAAACTTTAGTTAGTACTCAAGCCTGGCTAATTAATTGAATAAAAGCATAGTGATGATATCAAGATCTAGAATTCTGTTCTATGATTAGTTATGTAATTCACTTATAGCTGTTAAAACTAAATCTCATTGGGAGTAAGAGCTGCAGGATGAGTATGAGTCACTTAATTCAAATTACTACTTCTTAATAGCCAATTATATATAACAGCTCAAGTAACAGTGGTCCAAACTTCAGATACAGTGAGTGGCATTTATAGACAATGGGAAGTCCCTTTAGACTTCATTGGGAACTTAAAATTATTAGTAATTTTCTCCGTTCATTAGTATATTTCTTAACCTCCTCTTTGCCTTTAGCCTTCATTATTTTAGGATTATGCTTGAGAAATACGATACTAAAATATTTGTCTTACTAGTCAATTTTCCAGAGGCTATTTAAATAATATAAAGTATAGATGATATGGAATATATATAGTAAGACAATTTAATACTCTTTGTATTATATTTCAGGAATTCTAGTGAATCATTGAATCACCAGCACCCTTTTACCACTTGGATTGAGTTATCCGAAATGGGCATAGTGCTTTTAGATCCAACATGTAGCAGCAGATGGATGTTAGCTATGCTGATTACGTCTTGAAGTCAACACGTTTTTGATTGTGCAGGATCTTTGTCTCTTCATCTTTGAATTTGGATTGCTGGCAAATAAAATAAAAGGAGTTCATGTAGTTTTTTTAAAGTTTGAGTCACCATGAGTACTAGTTTAGGAAAAGAAAAAGACTCTAAAGAGAAAGATCCCAAAGTACCATCAGCCAAGGAAAGAGAAAAAGAGGCAAAAGCCTCTGGAGGTTTTGGAAAAGAAAGCAAAGAGAAAGAACCTAAAACCAAAGGGAAAGATGCCAAAGATGGAAAGAAGGATTCCAGTGCTGCCCAACCAGGGGTTGCTTTTTCAGTTGACAACACAATTAAACGGCCAAATCCGGCCCCTGGAACTAGGAAGAAAGCCAGTAATGCAGAAGTAAATAAGGAGCTCAACAAATGCCGGGAAGAAAATTCAATGCGTTTGGACTTATCCAAGAGATCTATACACATATTGCCGTCATCAATCAAAGAGTTGACTCAGTTAACAGAACTTTATTTATATAGTAACAAATTACAGTCCCTCCCAGCAGAGGTGGGCTGTTTAGTAAATCTCGTGACACTGGCTCTAAGTGAAAATTCACTTACCAGTTTGCCTGACTCTCTTGATAACTTGAAGAAGCTTCGGATGCTTGATTTACGGCATAATAAACTGAGAGAAATTCCTTCAGTGGTATATAGGCTTGATTCTCTCACCACTCTCTACCTGCGCTTTAATCGTATAACTACTGTGGAAAAGGACATCAGAAACCTGTCAAAACTCAGCATGCTTAGCATTCGAGAGAACAAAATCAAACAACTACCTGCTGAAATTGGTAAGAGGACTTGAATTATTATCATTACTATTTTTAATATTCCTCATGCAAAATAATTTTATAGGGTACTTTTCTATGTTAGAATTTTTTTTTTTTTGAGACAGGGTCTCGCTTTGTAGTTCAGGCTGGCCTTGAGCTCAGCCTCAAACTCACATCACAGCAATCCTCCTGCCTCTGCCTCCTGAGTGCTGGGATTACAGGCGTGAGCCACCACGCCTGGCACTGTGGTATGTGGTACTGATTGCTGCTGGGGTGAGTCTCCATGACCAGGATTGTATGTGGTTATCGAGGATAGAACCCTGGCCCTTGCGCTTGCAAGACAGGCGCCAGAACCACTCAGCTATATCTCCGGCCCAGAAAATTTTTAATATTTATATAAAACTACTAGTTTCTAAATTTGATCTACTTAATAGTATATTATCTAATGCTATTAAGATTATACTAAAGACATGAATTAGAAAATAGATGCAATTAGACCTTTATCACATGAACTTAACCTGCTTTAAATTTCATTGGTAAAAAAAAAAAAATTAATGATGTTTTCCTAATTCTCAAGTTTTTACCACCTTTTTAATGTTTGTTTCATGGCACTGTGAATTGAATCCAAGTCTTGCACTGAGCTACATCCCTAACCCTTTTTAAGTTTTCTATTTTAAGACAGTCTTAAGGTCACTAACCTACTGACTTCAAGCTTTCTTTCTTCCTGCTTCAGCCTCCCAGGCCCTGGGATTACAAATGTGTGCCACCAGATCTGCTGGTTACTTCCTAACTTTACAGTATTTCTTTCTGTATTTATATTACATATATATTAAAACTCCACTTTTCCATCCTCTAACTTTTCCTTTTCCAAAGATTGTTTAAATTCATATCATTATCTAATACACCACTAAAGATTGTCGTATTAGAACTTTGTGAAAGGGCAGTGTTAGGAAAATGGAAAAAAAAAACTTAAGTTTTTATTCATTAAAAGTAATACTGTAGTAGCTCAGCATGATGGGAAGCTAACTGTAACCACAACTACCTGGAAGGTGTGAGGCAGGAGGATCTCTGTGGCCCAGAATTTAGAGACAGACACGGGCAACCTAGAGATCCCCTATCAGAAAACAAATGCCACACAATACAGGAGCGGTAGAAGGCGACTTTTATAAATGTCATACTGCTTAACATTTTGATAGAATTCACTCTGGTCTTTTGGTTAAAGCTAAATTATGCTGGGATAAAGGAAATGTTTTTAAAAGGATGATAGTGCAGAAAAAGAGGATAAATTTAAGTCAGCTAAAAAATTCTTTGGATATTTTTATTGAAAAACTTCTGAACCATTTGGAATATAGTAATTGGCTCTTTGTGGGGCCTTTATAAAAATTTTTTAAATGAATAAAAGTAGATTTTGAAACTTCAAGATAAGCTGTTTTGTTGACTGGAATGTTTTGTTCTAAATAAGCAAAGATATATTAGATAAATTGTGCTTTAAGCATTGGTCTTATACCTGGTGATATAGGAATGAAATACATGAAACAGGGTAACTTAGTAAAGGTTTATTTACCTTACTATTTTGGAGGTTCAAGAACATGTTGCTAGTATTAACTTGGCTCTGGTCAAAGCCTCATAGTCAGTGGCATCCCAGTAGTAGGATCACCTGAAAGAAGGAGATACATGGCCAGACAAGGCTTGTTCTTTTATAGTAAGCCTCTTAGAAGAACTCAGGGTTTCCCCCACTATCTGCTCCCTTCCTTGGTGTAGCAGAGTAAGTATCCTAAAGAACTTTGACTAACTCATCCTACCATCCTAACCCATTCAACTCATCCTACCACCTCAGTACTGCTACTCTGAGGGCCAACCCTCCAGCATGTGAACCCTTAGGGGCAAACACCATCCAAAGCATAGTATCATGTATACTTTGCATAAATTACTATATTTTCTCATTATATGAAAGAGGAACAGTTTAATTGAAATATAATTCACATACCAAATAATTTACACAATTAAAAGTGCAATTCAGTGGTTTATAATACAGAGTTGTGTAACTATTAGAACTTAAGAAAATTTTTATCACCTTGAAAAGAAAAATCTGCACCCTTTAACAATCATTTTCATTTCCCCCATCTTCTTAGCCCTAGACAACTATTCTAATTTTTGTTTTTACAGAATATCATATTGTGTTCATTTCATGTAAGTGGAATTAGTATGTGCTCTTCTGTGAGTAGCTTCTTTCACTGAGCATATTTTCAAGGATCATTCAGGTTGCAGCATATATCATTACCTCATTCTTTTTTATTGCTGAATAATATATTACACCATATAAAGATGAATGATGGATAAATCATTTGTTGGACATCTTGAATTGCTTTTACTTTTCTACTGTTATAAATGCAGTTAATATAAACTTTTGTGTACAAGTTTTTGTGTGGACATTTGTTTCATTTCTCTTGGGTGAGTAGATACCTCGGAGTTAAATTGCTGAATTATGTGACTGTATTTAATCTTAAAGAACAACTAGACTTTTGCAACACTTGAATTCCCACCAGCACTATATGAGAGTTCTGTCTTATCTATCTGCATTTTTAATATCTTATTTTTTATAATAGCCAGTTTATGGATATGAATTGATATTTCATTTTGATTTTCAGTTCATTGATGAGTATAGATTTTTTTTTAAATTTTGAAAGCTGTCTTTTATTATAAAGAAAGATGAGAAATAGCTATTTTCTATGATGTGGATTTTTAGTTTTAAATTATAATCAACATCTAGGAGCTAGGGTTGTAGCTTAGTGATGAGTATGAACTTAAAGCATGTTTGAGTCCTTGGGTCATTTTACAGCACTAAAAACAAATAAATAAAAGTGGAGTAACTTGAGCTTGTTTGAGAATGTTTTTTTGTTTGTGGTAGGGGAATCAATCCCATGGCTCTCTCTCTTGAAAAGTGTTCTACCGTAGAGCTACATCCTTGGTTTGCTTTTGAGAATATTTACAGAATAGAAATGCACCACCCTAAAGTAAATAGAAATTTGACATTTTGTTGCGTTCTTTTAATATAATTTGATTCATGATTAAAACCCATAATAAAGGAATTTTCTATTCAAAGTATATGCTAATTGTGCTATGTTTTTTAGATATATATTAGAGACGTATATTAGATGTATAAATTAAGCATACTAGATGCTTATTATTTTGTTGCTTGAATTAGTGCACTATTTCTGATCCTGCCATCCAGTTTACATTCAGTGGTATAGTTGAAGGATGTAAAAAATTGTCCTTAAATTGTAGCTTCCCATTTACTTCAGTAAACTTGGTTAGAATTTAGCCACTACACTGTGATGAGAAGACTATGCTGTGCCAAGGCCTTATAGGAAATACATTAAAACTAGCATATTAATTTAATTTTTAATGACATTTTCATTAATATGATGTGATTTGATACCAGTGATACATACTTATACGGGTGAAAACAAGTAAAAAATAGAAAAATATTTAATAGTTCAGAATCAGGGATAATAAAATGAAGCCAAAAAATTTCTTATTTGGAAAGATACATTTACTTTTCTTTGATATAATTTGCCATGGAATAAAATACTTTTACAGTTTAGACAGATGGGATGGAAATCTTAATCCATTGCTTTGTTACCGTGTGTCCTTTTCTATTTTTATTATTGAAACAGACTCTTTTACTGTATACTACATAAAGACAAGGAAACTATGCTTTTAGAGGGAAAATAAAAATATTCACTTTTGCTCTTTTACCATAGATTGGTTCCTTTGAGTTTCCTGCTAAAGCTCTTGTTCTTTTGTGTTTTGGGGTTTTTTTTGTTTGTTTGTTTTTTGAGACAGAGTCTCTCTTTGTAGCTCAGGCAGGCCCCTACGCTCACTCATTATGTAGCCCAGGGGAGTTTCAAACTCAAAGCAGTCTTCCTGCCTCTGCCTCCGGAGTGCTGGGATTATAGGCGTGAGCCACCATGCTTGGCACTGTGGTATGTGGTACTGATTGCTGGTGGGAGTGAGTTGACACGCCTGTCATTGTTGTATGTGGTTACTAGGGATTGAACCTGGGCCCTTGAACTTGGAAGGCAGGTGCTGGAACCTCTGAGCTAAATTCCTGGCCTGTGTTTTCTTTTATGAGGTTTTTCTGGAGGCATTCAGGTAGTTGGTCTGAGTAATCAGTTCACTTCAGGAAACTGGACAATATATTTTAAAGGATTTTATTTTTTTTGTTAAGGAAATGGTTGTACTTTGAAATCATCTTAGTTTCTTACTAGGACTCTTGGAATTATTTTTTTAAGCCCTCATTGAATATGGGATAGTTTGAGATTTAAAAAAATCTTTCTTCTTTATTTTATTTATAAAAACAATAAGGGGAAATATTTTTAAAAATCTCTCTATGGTATATGTTAGATAAAATGATACCTTTATACAATGACTTTTTTCTTGGGAGAATGATCCAGTTGTTAAAATGTAGACTTTCTGAGAATCAGCATCGTTTTTCCGCATTTAGAAACACTTTTTGGGCTACAAGTGTAGCGCAGTGATAAAGAACTTATGTAACTGTGTGAGACCCTGGGTTTCATTTCCAGTGCCACAAATAAAAGAAAAAAGTTACAACTCATAAGATTATTCATATATTTGAGAAATTAGAATCACCATTTTTTTTACCTATTTGATTCACTAATATTTGTTGAAAACATAATTTCATAACAATCTGCTGTACTTACATTTTATCATTAAGCCCAATCTTCCATATAATTGGTATGTAGGAAGTGTATATATAATAAAATATATTCATATGTAAAACAATAAACAACTTTCTAAAAAGTTGGATGATTTTAGTGCTTTAATTCCCTCTTGCTATATAATTTTTTGGTGCATTTCATAGACTTAAATAATAGGCTTTCATTAAATATGGCTTGAAGTAAATTTAATGAAGCCCAGTACTACTTCCCATTTTCACTGTTTTTTGGTATGTTATATTTTAATATTACCTTATAGTGTTATAGGTTCATAGTAACAGCATAGTATTTTTAGTTTTTAAGTATATATTTTAATAACTTAGCACTATAATAATATCTTAGTATTTTCAGTAGTATCTCAAATTATAAACTCTTTAATCCCTAAAATTCTTGAAATTCTCTGAGGATTGATAGGAGTGATAGACTTGCTTTAAAGTCCAGGTAAAGAATCTTATTTGGAGGCTTTTGTACAAATGCTAAATAACTTATTTTAGCAGGAATAAGAAATTAATAAAGCACATTAATAGCTGTTAATAATTCCTTTTGATCAAGAATCAGCAAGAAACCCAGGAGACATAGGAATGAAATAATATTCATAGTAAATTGTCAAGTCTTATGCAAACAACAAAAGGTTATGGAGAAATTGTTTTTGCTAGAAATGACAATACAGAAAATAGTGTTTGAGCAATGTTAAGAGGATTTGATATAGCAAAGGAGAGAGTTGACTTTGCACACCTGGTAGGGTGTTGGGAAGAAGGAGAAGGAGGCAACTTTAGGACATTGTCTTGTTATTCAAAGGCATAGTAACTGTCCTGCATGTTGCTTAGTTGCAGAGGCACTTGTTGAAGATCCCTTTAAGCCTTTCCATTGAAAGGGAGAATTTCATCTCTGAGACAAATTTAAATAATGTAATGATACAAATTCTAACCTAGCCTGTTTAAACTTGTACGACAGGTATTTCCAGTTTTGTTAATTGTGTAAAGTTTGATGTGATTTCTTTGTATGAGCGCCAAACTGAATGCCTAAGTATGTCCTGTAAGTTCAAGAACAAGTTATTCAAAAAATAGAAATATCTTTACAATATTCATTGTTATAGTAATGGACAAGTATGATGACCATCCCTTAATATTGTGACTAGTGTCTTTCTATGTGCAAGTGTTCTCTGTGTTGTTTGTAATAGTGAAATTACCTCACAAAATTATATTTCAGTCATTAATTGATTTGAGAGTATTAGAGAATAGTTCTCAGCCTATCAAACCTAAATCATTCATTTACCAGTATTTGAGTCCACACTATACACATTTTAATAGGACAGTTAAAAATATTAATTTAGTAAATTTTTTTTTCAGAATTTTTTTTTTTTTTTTGAGACAGGGTCTCACTTTGTAATTCAGGCTGGCCCTGGGCTCAGCCTCAAACTCACCTCACAGCAATCCTCCTGCCTCTGCCTCCCAAGTACTGGCATTACAGGTATGAGCCACCACGCCTGGCACTGTGGTATGTGGTACTGATTGCTGCTGGGGTGAGTCTCCACACCCACTATTGTATGTGGTTACTGAGGATCGAACCCGGGTCCTTGTGCTTGCAAGACAGGCGCCGGAACCACTGAGCTAAATTCCTGGCCTCATCTCTAGTTCTTTTTCAAAGTTTTACCTTGTTTGATATAAACATAGCTACTTCAGCTTCGTTATTGATTGATAGTTGCATTATTTTTCCTATCTTTTTACTTGTATCTCTTTGCATCTTTATATTTAAAATTTTTTTTCATACAGAGCATGTAGCTAAGTCTTGAATTTTTTTCTTCCTTAATTTTTATATTATCCATTTCTCAATTTTTGGCTTATTAATTGTCCATCTTTGTTATTTTTTAGTGTTTGCTCTAGAGTTATACCGATGGACATCCAATTATGTGATTTTTGTGTTTGAAAAAATATTGTTTCACAGGTAGTTGGAGATGGGAGAGCCTGTACTTCTCACTGTATATAGTTTGAGGACCGCTATTCCTCTTCCGCTTGGTTATTCCTGCTTCAGTAGCTCTCACAGTAGCCTGTTTTCTGTCCACTTCCACTGCCATTGATTTAGTGTAGGTCCTCACATTGTTTTATTAAAAAACAGTAAGCCACAGTTCTTCAAATTATTTTAGATGGGCTAATCTCAATAGTCTACTCCGTAACTAAGACATTGTGATTCCTGATTCTCCTTTCTGCACTTCATCCACTCAAAAAACAGACTTTTTACAGTGCATTTTAATTATCATGCTTTAAAACTTTTCTTGAACATTATTACCTGCTCAAAATGGTCCATATCCCTTAGTTTGATAGGAAGATGCAGATTTTTCCCTCTGTGCTCCCTACCTTGCTCTCTCATGCTTTGTATTTAAATTCAAAGATATGCTTGGGTTTTTTTAAGTTTTTTTTTTAAGTTTTTGAGACAGGGTCTCACTTTATAGTTCAGGGTGGCCCTGAGCTCACTGTGTAGCCCTGGTGAGCCTCGAACTCACAGCAATCCTCCTGCTTCTGCCTCCCGAGTGCTGGCATTGCAAGCGTGAGCCACCATGCCTGGCTATATATATATGGTTGTTTTTTTATCTCCACATTTCCAACACTCCTTGTTTTTTTTTGGTTTTTTTGGTTTTTTTTTTTTTTTTGAGACAGGGTCTTGCTTTGTAGTTCAGGCGTGAGTCTCTACACCCAGTATTGTATGTGTTACCCAGGATCGAACCGGGCCCTTGTGCTTGCAAGACAGGCACTGGAACCACAGGGCTAATCCCCGGTCTCCAGCATCCTTGTTTTTGTTTGCAGCAGTCCTCTGGTACTCACACTTCTTGTCTTGTTCTTTGACCCCCGCCCAGTGCACTCCGCAGTGAGCTCTCTGAGCTAATGTCTTTGTCTATAAAACCCTGGTTAATCCAACTCTTGCCCACTTAATCTATCACATTTTAACTCCCTTGACTCAAAGTGTTTTTACTTGATATTGCTTTAGTGTGATACACACTTTCCCTAAGCTCTTCCCATTGCCTTTTCCCTTTTGTCATTAGGGTCTCTTTGCAAATCATGTTTCACCTGGATTACTTTTTCTGTTTACAGCTGTCAACAGATCCAATCTCTCCATCACATTCAGTTTCTTACCCTGTTTATTTTCTTTTATAGCTTGTAATATTTTTTTGACATTATGTGTGACTTATTTTCTTTAGTAAATGTAACTTTTACTTTTTCCTTATTAAGTATAAATTCCAAAAGGCCAGCCCTCTCCTCCCTGGTTGTATCCCAGTTCCAAGAATAGAATCTAGATATGGTAGGTGCTTAACAGTAAACATGTATAGAAAGGATGAATGAATGAAATTTTGCTCTCTAGGCAAATCTGTAAGGGAAGCAAATATAAAGTAAAACTATTGTATAGTAAGCATGAAATATGAGTCATAAACATGCATTTAAATGGCTAAGCATCAATCAGAACATGACATTCACTTTCATTAACAGATGCATCTGAGTCACAGATAGGAGACTTGCATTTGTGGCTTAGAAAACTTTATGTGTGATGTAGGAATGACTACTAATGCTTATTTCCTAATCTGTTTTTCTCTTTGAATTTAAAAAAAATATAAAAAATGTCATAAAATACAAATGTATAAAGAAGAAAAACTCAAGCATAAACTAAGGACAGATGACTGTTATCTATTTCATCTACGTGGAATGGACTTAACATTTTATTTTTTATAATAATTTGGATTGATTATTGTAAAACAAATGTTTAAAAGATTATACCACTGGGCAGAGTATAGAAATAGTAAACTATTTTAAAGGTTTCATTAGCTGCTTAAATATTTAATATACTATTCCTTATAAATTGTAACATAGGGTCTTACATTGATTGGCACAGTATAGAAGTATTGACTGGGGGCTGGGGATTTAGCTCAGTGGTTCCGGCGCCTGTCTTGCAAGTGCAAGGGCCTGGGTTCGATCTCCAGTACCCACATACTATACTGGGCGTGGAGACTCAAGCCCCAGACGCATACCACAGTGCAGGGTGTGGTGGCTCACGCCTGTAATCCCAGCACTCAGGAGGCAGAGGCAGAGGCAGGAGGATTGCTGTGATGTGAGTTTGAGACTGAGGTCAGGGCCAGCCTGAACCACAAAGTGAGACCCTGTCTCAAAAAAAAAAATAAAAAAAGAAGAAATGTTGACTGCAGGACTTTTCACACATAGGATTTCCAGAAGCGAAAGAGCTTAGTTATTGTTGGGAAAAGATTTAAAAACCCTTTTCCTCCCATTGAAAATGTGGATTAGTTCCATTAAGTAGGAACTTTCAGATTGGTTTTGAAAATACTTGAAATTTTTAGAGATTTTTTTTTTTATAAATGATAAACTTCATTGTAGTTATTAGATCTATTTATTGGAGTAAAGAAAATTCCAAGTTTTTCAGAGGTAATGGTTTTGGTGAGCCTTTAAAAATTTATTCCTGGCTTTTGAGAAAACGTAAATATTTTTTTCAAGTCTAATTTATAGTAGCATACAGGGCAGTTATAAATTGATTGCATCTCTGGATTCAAGGACCAGGTTTTTAAATCTTCTTATTCCAAAACACAATTTTGGTGGTATTTTTAAATCTTATTTTGTGTTTTAATAATATTAAATCACATTTCCTGGGCCGAGGATTTAGCTCAATGGTTTGCAAGCGCAAGGACCCGGGTTTGATCTCCAGAAACCACATACCTATAGTGGGTGTGGAGACTCACACCCAGCAGCAACCAGCACCACATACCATAGTGCCGGGCGTGGTGGCTCACGCCTATAATCCCAGCACTCGGGAGGCAGAGGCAGGAGGATTGCTGTGATGAGTTTGAGGCTGAGCTCAGGGTCAGCCTGAACTACAAAGCGAGACCCTGTCTCAAAAAACCTAAAAAAACCCCCCAAAAATAAATTAAATTAAAAAATCACATTTCCTGAATTATAAGCATATTTAAAACCTTTACTAATGGCTAGATTGTGAATAAGAAGTGTTAGTGTTCCTAAATTAGTGTTAGTTAGTGTTCCTGTTAGTATTCCTTCTGAATATATCAGTATTAAAGATTTCCTGATCTAACAAGAGAGCTGAGTTGCTGAAAGATAACTTTCTAGGGAGAATGTAGGCTGAATATATTCAGTCACCTTTGGTGATTCATACAAATCAGAAGATATGTAATTTACTAATTGATATAATTTGAGTTTGGGTGATTATGTACTACTTTTTTAAAAAACTCAACTTTTTACTGTTAGTCTTGAGTAGTGATAGACGATTTCCTGTCCTAAGATATTGATAATCTGTTCTGTTTGCAGCAGTGTTAACTTGTGTCACGAGTACAAAAAAAAGAGCCCCAAAATATTTGTTAACATTTTATTCTACTTTAATCTGTGATTTTGTTTTTAGCATTTGAGAGTTAGAAAATTTTATCTAGATTTCTAGCTTCTCCTGGAAATTATGAGAATTGGACAGTGATTAATTTTTTCCAATGTAGTGGTAATTTTCACCTGAGAACAGTATGGCAGTGTTTAAGCAAAGGACAAATTGGCAATGTCTGGAGCAGTTTTGGTTTTTAGGACTTGCTGAAGAGATGATTATTGGAGTGTAATAATGGGTGATGGCCAGAGTTGCTGGTTATGCACAAGACAGCCTCTTACAATGAAGACTTATCATCCAGAAAGTTACAGTTTTGAGGCGTCCTGTATGGTAGTATAGTAATTGTTTACTGGAATTACAGCTGCTCCTTGTGCTCTAAAATTAGCCATATTCTCCATTGATCTTGCTTTATTTAATTGCCTGGCCCTTGTACAGTTTTGGGTTTATGAGCTTTCCTAGACTGTGGAAGCTACTTTAGCGGGACCAGCAATCACTTCAAATATTATTAGAAAATGTGATGACAAATAATAAGAATGTTATTAAAATCCAGGTTAATTTTCTTAAGTTATCTTTATTTCACAGTTAATATGGTACTTTGCCCTAAGCATTGTACTAGACATAAAGGAAGTGTCTTAGTTACCTCCTTGCGGCTGGGACACTGTGCCTGACACCTGCAAGTTAAAAGAGGAGCAGTTTCTTTTGGCTCACAGTTTGTGGAGTATTCAGCCCATATCTGACAGGTTCCGAGGCAGGAAGACATGGCAGAGTAGAAATGGTTCCTGGTTTAGCAGACACACAGAAGAGAGAGGATTCCAAGGGATAAGGCCCACAGTGAGTGGCCTACCTCTTCCCAGTGGGTTTCACCTCCCCGCATGCACCCAACTTTAAATCAGTAGACCGATTCAGTGAGTATCTCACCCCAGTGATCCAGTATCTCCCCAAAGCCTCACCATGAGTGCTTGAGGCTTTTAAGGGATATCTATATATATGCCATAAAAAAGTACATAAAGTACTTAAGGATTATTATATCTTGGAAAACTGTTCCATTCATTTATTGAGTAAAGCTTTCTAGATCATTGATAATTTTCTTTG
This sequence comes from Petromus typicus, assembly GCA_004026965.1. Lineage (NCBI taxonomy): Eukaryota > Metazoa > Chordata > Mammalia > Rodentia > Petromuridae > Petromus > Petromus typicus. Next base: position 23,613 of record PVIR01012818.1, on the reverse strand, counting down.
CTTTTAAGCCTGATTTATCTGAAATTTCCATTCAGCTTTCTATTGATTAATATTAGCATTGTATTTCTGTCTCCATCAGATTCTTTAATCTGCTTTTGTTTATATATAAAATAGAAGGGTTTTTTTGTCTGCTGTCACAATCCCCTTTTATTGGTATATTTAGAGCACTCACATTTAAATGCAAATTCAGTGTTAAATTGGTTACATTTACAAGTGTTTTCTATAAATTGAACTTTTTTTTGGCTTCTTTTTATATCTTCTACTTTTCCCTCCATTGTTTTAATTAAACATTTCGTTGTTTTCTTTCTCCTTATAGTATGGATAATACACGTGTTAATTTGGCTGTGTGTTTGCCCTGAAGTATGTAGTACAGTATACATTTACTACCAGTATAAGTTCACTTTCAAATAACATCATACATAATATTTTATGGGTCGTCTGGGTACCTTACAACAGATCATTCCTGTTCTGTTTCATGTCTTGCAGCTACTGTTTCACTTAACCACAAATAGTGTTTTATTGCTATTAATACTTTGAACAAACTGTCAATGTGTTAGATTTAAATGAAAATAAAAGGTTTAGTCTTTATTCTTTCTCTACTACTCTGCGTATATTATGTGGAAAATTATGTGTATATAGTTTCTGAAGAACTTCTTTTAGCATTATTTATAAGACACACCTACTGGTGACAAGTTCTCTAAAATCTTGATGGTCAGAGAAAGTATTTCTCAGTTACTTTTGAAGGATAATTTCATCAGAAACAGACTTTTAGGCTGATTTTATTTTTCTTCTCAACAATTTAAAATACTCTGTTTCACTTTCTTTTTGTGTGCATGATTTCCAGAGAGAAATCTGATGTAATTCTTAAATTGTTTTATTCCTTCAGTTTCTTTTAAAAGTTTTTTATCTTTGATTTTCTGCAGCTTTATATACATAATTTTTCTTTTGTCTCCACTCTGAGAACCTGAAGTGAAAGCGTGGATGAAACAGCTGTATCCTTAGGAGGATTCTCACTTTTCATTTGTATCTCTCGTATATTCCAAGATGTTTCCAGCCCCTACTTTATTACCTTTTAAGTACAGTAGTCTTACCAGGCTGCAGCTATTTCTGGTACACTCTAAATCTCTGTATTTGCATTTCTCTACATTTTTGAGAATAAGGTTTGCTCTTTGTACTCAAGACTCAAGAATGTAAGAGTTAGCGATCATCAATGTGTAGATTCTTTTTCTTGTTTTGAGAAAAGGAACAGTGACTTAAAAATTTTTTACATGTTGGACAACAAACCAGAAGTATGATTTTACTTTCTTAGACTGTTACTCTGTTGAATTACTTGATTGATTTTCAGTACTGAACTAGCATTACATATCTGTAATTAAACCTACTTAGTCATGATGAGTAATTCTCAAATTACTAGATTCAGCTTTTTAATATTTTCTTGAGAATTTAAGGGCCTAATTTCAAATATACATAAGTTTTGTTCTCAGGGCAGAATTGGTCTGTAGTTTTCGTTTTTTCTACTTCGTTTGCTATCAAGAGAATGTTAGATTCATGAGTTTGGAAATGTTCTTTCATTTTTGGAAGAAATTATATAAAATTTACTTTAATTCTTGTTTAAGCATTTAGTGAAAATCTCCCGGGACACATTTAAGGCTAGATTTTCTTTTAGGGGGAGCTTTTAAATTATAAATAATTTATTTAATGGTTATAGTACTATTAAGGTTTTCTTTTTCAAGTAGGTTGAGTTTTGGTAGTTCCTGGCTTTTGAAGGCCATGCTCTTCTGTTTTTAAATTTATGATTTTTAATTATAAAATTGCTTATAACATTTCTATTTGTTAAACACTGTAGGATCTGTAGTTCTGTTTTGTTGCTGATATTTACTATAATATGTGCTAATATGAAGTATGTGGGTTTTTTTTAAACCTTTCAAAGTTTTTATAGAAGGTTAATATTATTAACATTTTCCCCAAAGAATCATGCTGTGTTTTCATTGGACTATATTGTTTCAAGTGTTATTGACTTATACTCATTTTTTATTACTTTCCTTCCTCTTTTCTTTATTTTTTTCCTTAGGTACCAGAGATAGTATTCAACACCGTGCCAGGCAGGCATGTCACCACTGAGCTAAATCCCCAACCTTCCTCTTTTCTGATGTTAAGATTTAGTGTTATAAATTACCCTCTCAGTGTTTATTGAGATGTATCCCACATCTCATGTCTAGTTACTAGAGAAATGGACAAATCAAAACACTGAGACACTTCAAATTGTTTTTGTTAGAAAATATACATAATATAACATTTATTCTCTGTAAATTGTAGAACTTAATGACATTGTGTATGCACATTGTTGGACAACAATCACCACTGTCCATTTTTATCACTTTTCATTATGAGATTGAAATTCTTTACCTGTTAAATAATTATGGCCCTTCTCCCAGCTCTCGTCATTACTATTTTGCTTTGTGTCTGAAATTGCTAATTCTAGGTACCTTACATAAGTGGAATCATAATTATCATTTTCTGTGTGTGAGTTCACTTGGCAAACTATCTTCAAGGTTCATTCATATTTAGCATATATCAGAATTTAATTTCTTTTTAAGGGTATACTATATTCCATTATCATATTGCCACATTTTATTTATATATTCATTGTGGACATTTGAATTGTTTCCTTTTTTGGTTATGGTGAATAATTCTATGGACTCTGCTTTCAATTCTGTTCGTTTATACACAGTGGTAGACTTGCTTAATTATATGGTAATTGTACATTTAATTTTTTTTTTTTTTTTGAAACAAGGTCTTGCTTTGTAGTTCAGGCTGGCCCTGAGCTCAGCCTCAAACTTACATCACAGCAGTCCTCCTGCCTCTGCCTCCTGAGTGCTGGGATTACAGGCGTGAGCCACCACGCCCGGCACTGTGGTATGTGGTACTGGTTGCTGCTGAGTGTGTCTCCACACCCAGTATAGTATGTGGTTGCCGGGAGATTGAACCTGGATCCTTGCGCAGGCAAGACAGGCACCGGAACCACCGAGCTAAATCTCCGGCCTTGTACATTTAAATTTTTGAGGAGCAGCTCTACTGTTTTCTACAACAGCTGACTCATCCCACTCCCACCCCACCCCCAGGTCTCTTTTCCACTTTACCCTACTCTGAATATTGGGTGTTGAACCCAGTATGCTGACCTACAGCTTCATCCTTTTTTATTTTTATTTTGAAATAGGGTCTTCCTAAGTGCTTATTCTGGCCTTGAACCTGTGATTCTCCTACTTTAGCCTCTCAAGTAGCTGGGGTTATGGACATGTGTCATTTTATGTTCTTAGCAGCTATGCCTTAAGATGCAATTTTTCTACATATACACAACATGGTTTAATGTTATTTGATAGTAGTCATCCTGATGGATCTGAAATGGTATCTCATTTTTATTTGTGTTTCCCCAATGGTTTGAGATGGTGATACCCTTTTCATGTGCTTATTGACTATTTATAAATCACTGGAAAATTTTTTGTTGAAATTCTGAGCTCATTTCGTATTGGTGTGGGTGAGACTATATATGCTGAATATTAATCTGTTATCTGACAGAATTTGCAGGTATTTTCTCCAGCACTGTGAGTTGCCATTTCACTTTCTTGATGATATACTTCAGTGAACAAAAGCTCTTAAATTTTAATGAAATCCTACTTACTTATTTTCTACATGGTTGCCTATATTTTCAATGGGTAGCTTAATAATCTAAGCACTTTCATTTTTTAGAGTTCTGTACAGTTTGTCTTTCTCAGTATCTCCAACCAGATTATTTTTTAAAAAGGAAAAATTGTGAGAGGATCGGTACACAGTCATTAAGTGAAAAAGTATTGAAAGATTGAATAAGACTTAAAAAAAAAAATCTAAATTGCTGAATCTAGAGTGGGCAAGAGAAACATACCCTGTTTTCTTCTGTCTTCTAAGAGTTCTGTTAAATTCAGAAGCAGTTGCTATTTATAAATCTGTTCATATAACATGAGAATATAGGCCCATTTGAAAGCACATATATTCATAAGTGGAAGCTGTCCTTCAAATTGAACTCAAGATGTATCTGATATCACTGTGTTAAATTTGGGTAAGGAAATTAGCTCTTCTTAAACTTTGAAATACATCAAAATTTGTGGTTGAATTGGCTACTTCAGAAAAATCCATAACATAGAGGCTGAGGGTGTGGCTTAGTGGTGGAGTTCATTTCCTTGCTTACCATATGCAAGGCATTGGGTTTAGTCTTTTAGGACACTCCCCCCCCAAAAAAAAATAAAACCATAAAGCAGATTGATAAAGTAACATTTATATATAGTATTTTAATTTTATCAGATATCCTTTTGAAGTAGCACTTTGAGATTTTGTTTGGCTTTTTCTTCTTTCAGAAAAAAATTAATTATGATAGAGAAAAATGAAGTTTTTTTCTTTTAATGCAAAAATGCTCACTACTTTATCATTTTCAAATAAAACTTGCCTGTGTAATGTATTTCCAGTTATATTCAGAAATTGTAAGAATTGACTTCATTGTTTACAAATACGATTTTATTTTTCAATAGTGCTTGTTAAATGATTATGTTGACCAATTGCAGGTGACTTATGTAACCTCATCACGCTGGATGTAGCTCACAATCAACTTGAACACCTCCCAAAGGAGATTGGGAACTGCACACAGATTACCAACCTGGACCTGCAGCACAATGAACTTCTGGACCTCCCTGAGACCATAGGTACGAGGACAAAACAGGATACTGATATCTGGATATTAAGAAGGCTATTTTTAATACTGTGATAAAAGTTAGAGGTTATAGATCAAAATTATCTAGGTAGTATAACTTCTAAGAAAGTACCTAAGTACTTTAACATTTCTTGAGAAAATAATTAAATTTTAAGAAATGAAGTTAATTGGATCTTAAGATAAAATATTCAGTTACATGTATAAATTCTGTTGTACTTTATTGTAGAATGGGTGAATTTCTGCTTTGCTTATTTCAGAATGTTAGTGTGTGATCTTCCCTTATTTGGTAAAGTAAGTCACACTATAAGATGAAACTGTTACTATTTCATTTTTAAAATAGGGCCAATATTAAAAATGAAACACAATAGCTAGTACAGTTACAACATTGTACAGCTGTAATACTGAGAAGATGAAAAGAAATATCTTCAAATTTAGCACGATTCCACTGGTTGATACCACTGGTGGTACAAATGGATCTGATCACTTGCTGGTCTTTTTACTAATAGAAAACTGCACAATGGGACAGTCATGCATGTACCACCTATGGTTCAGGTTGCCCAGCAATGAAACATGCAAGTTATGGCTTTGTTGTAAATGTGTGAAGTGTGTTTTGAAGACTGCCAAACTGCAGAAAGTTGAATTAAGCTATGATATGTTCGGTATTTATATGGTTTTAATATTTTTCTACTTGGCCATTCACTTATATAAACAGAAAAGGGAATTTTTAAAAATTCTGATGACTTTTTAGTTATTGGTGTGAGGATATCATGTTTATTGAGAAAAATTACATCTGTACTTAATGACTATCTCAGTGGTGTTGTTAGTGAATTACTAGGGCCAATGATGTTATTTTTCTCCAGAAGGGTTTTCTTTTGCTTTTGTGAATTACCTAGGGGTATTGTTTTAATCAACCTGTGTTTGAGGCTTGAGATTTTTCTGGACTCTTTAGTAATACAAGGATTTGTTACAGACTAATTGAAAGATATTTTTACTTCTAGTTCACCTTTATTAGGGGACTAAAACCCCAAAGGACCTCACCTTTGGCAGGCCTTGGATTTTTTCTTTTGTAGAAATACGACAATCTTTTAGCTTTATCTTTTGCTAGGGAAGTGCTCTCAGGACAAAATCTTCTCCAGTGTTTTGCTTATTTCTGGGTTCCCAGCTTGTTTCCGGCCCAAAACTCAGTCATTATCTTGTTTTCCATTTTTGTTTGAAAAGATACTTTCAGTGGGTTTTGTTTTTATTTAAATGAGAGGGGTTGAATTACTTATTAATTGAAATAGAATTGCAATTGTTAACAGGTTTGATGTGTCAAGTTTTGAGATAGCTATTTACTTGTAGAAAAGCAAGCTGAGACTTAAATATAAATACTAGCCATTTAACTGATTTCTTCCTAATTCTTGGCCCATGACAATATCATGTTAATATTTGTAGTGATAATAGTTTAAGTATTCTAGCATATTCTAATACCCATAGTGAGTATGTATCATATCTTATATAAAAGGATCAGATTTATGGTTCAGGTTAATAGGGACCAAAGACAATTGTTTGCTACTTTTATCCTTTTAAAATCTATTGAAATGGCTAAGATGAATAGAAAGTGACCCAGAAGAAACATTACTGGAAGGGAAAAGTGCTGTGTCAGTCATATATAATCTGACTGTTAAAAAAAAATAAAATGCAGTTCATAGACGGTTGCTAAGTTGATCTTAATGCCAAATGCAATATAATATAGTGAGTATAGACAAAAGACCAAAGTAGTGATCTGTAAGATAAAATATTCCTCTAGAATCTAGAACAAAAGATAAAAATATGTATAAGTGAAAAGTTAAAAAGTCAGGATGGAAAAGACTGGATGTTCTAAGAAGAGAGCAGGAATAATACATTGAAGAAACTAATGAAATATGTTGTACTGTTTTCCTAAACCTGACTGAAATTCAGATAATAAGGATAAGATTGGAATTGCTTACCAAGAAAAGATAATGAAAAGACCCATATTTGTCAAAGTTTTAAAAATCAGATTGATTTGTTGAAATATTTGCATGAGATATTACCAAACCTGATTATCCTGATCATGTATAATAAGTTAGGCATATTTCTTTAATTTGGGGGCAACTATGTGACACTGGCATTATTTCATCTGTTAATATTTGGTAAAATTCACCAGCAAAGGCATTCTGGTTAGCATTTTTCTTTGTAGGAATGTTTTTTTAAATTCAGTTTCAATTCCTCTAATAGTTACAGGGCTATTTAGGTTGTCATTTTCTTTTTGAGCAAACTATTTTATGTGCCTTTTACAAAGTTATGTTCATTTAAGTTGTCACATTTAAAAACATGAAATTATTTAAAGGCACAAAGTTTTTGTGTTTAATATCTACAGAATCCAAAGTAACGCCATCAATTTCATTTCTGAAATGGGTATCTTTGAGAGGCATATGAGTTTTATTGATCCTCTGGAAGTTTTGTTTGTTCTTGAAGTATCAGATTTTTGTTTCATCAACTTCCATTTCACACATTGTTATTTTGTTTTATCCACTGCTTTGAGTTTTAATTTCTCCTTTGGTTTAATTGCTCTTACAGTGGAAGTTGTAGATCAGTAATTTGAGTCCTTTCTTATAAAGACCGTTAGAATCGCTTCTCGGCCTTTTGGCTAAGATCAAGTGTAAAGACCGTTAGTGCTGTAAATTTCCTCATAAGAACTGCTTTAACAGCATCCCATAAATTTTGATGTGCCATATTTTTCTTCTTTCTGGTATTGCTTTTTAATTTAATTCCACTATGATCAAGAACATACTTTGTATGACTGGAATTTTATTGTTTATTAAGGCTTCCTGGTATACTATATAATGTTGGTAAATTTTATGTATAATTAAATCAGATTATTCTGTTTCTGAGTGGAGTGTTTCAGAAATGTTAATCATTAATTATGATACAGATAAGGCAGTCAGCGAATTTATTCTACATGTATTTTTGGGGGGAACTTGTCTCTTCTCTTTGAATTTCTTTTTTTTTTTTTTTTTTTTTTTTTTTTTTTTGTGAAAGTCTCGCTTTGTAGTTTTGGCTGGCCCTGAGCTCAGCCTCAGATTCACATCACAGCAATCCTCCTGCCTCTGCCTCCCGAGTGCTGGGATTACAGGCGTGAGTCACCACACCCGGCACTGTGGTATGTGGTACTGATTGCTGCTGGGCGTGAGTCTCCACGGCCTGTATTGTATGTGTTTACTGGAGATCGAACCCAGGCCCTTCCATTTGCAAGACAGGCGCTGGAACCACTGAGCTAAATCCCCAGCCCTCTCTGAATTTCTGTTACAGCATCAGGACAGCTAATTTGCATTGTCATTTTAATCCTTAATCCCCTTTCTTATTTTACTCTTTATGCTCTTCAGCTATCATGTTATCATAGTTGTTTAATCAGTTTTGGATGGGAAAAGTCAAACCAATAATCATTTTGTTAAAATTGATTTGTGTGAGTGGTTGTGTCCCCACTAGTTCTTACATGTTTATAATGTTTACATTTAACAGTTTGTACTTGAACTTTAGGTCCAACTTTCTCTGCTTGAGGAGAGAAAAGTTAGGTTACTGTCTTGATGTCTTAGTCAGTTTTCATCACTGAGGTGTAAGTTTCAGTCCATGTTCTGCAGACTTAAACACAAAATGGCATGGCTGGGAGACTGGTTGGAAGCAGAGCTGCTCAAGAAAGGGGTACAGGAAATACAGTGAAGGGATGAGCCAGTGAGGGAGACAGGCCTGCCAGGTCATCTCCCAGTGACTCACTTCTCTGATCCTGCCTCCCAACATCACAGTTAGATGTAGAGCCCCCATGATTTAGTCACCTTTCAGGAGCCTGTATATGAGTGTATGAGACTTTGGGAGGACATCTAGATATATAAAGCAGTACTTTATTTCTGAAGTTTAAGAACCAGTTTTTATTTCTTGAGACTGACCTTTTAGGGTTACATTTTCCTACTTGATGCATATGTTTAATTTTAACTTCGGCATAATTTTAAAGATGTGACGTGTTTAATTGTACTTTGTTTTTATATTGAAATATATAACTGCAAATTTTAAAATTTGGAACAAGCTACTAATGGGATGGTAAAATAAATAATAGTACATAATCTAAGCATGATAATATTTCAGTGGAATATTACATGCAGAAATAAGGCCCCTTTCAAAATAGAACATAAAAGCTAAAATCTTGCTTGAGGCTAGAAAGAAAAATGTTATTGTAAATCAGAATCGAAAAGTACTTAACATATTGAAATGTTAAAGTTCCATTCTTACCTTGTTACTGGTATTTAGTCACTGTATTTCTTTGGATATTATTAAAGCTTGTTATTCAAGTTTTATCCTCAGTCTTTGTACTTATAGTCTGTGCTTTGAACTTCTTTCTTCTATTCACATAAATCTCTTGTTCGTTCAACTGATCAGATGCATATGTAGGGCATGATCATCAGTTCAGCACTATTCTTTTTCTCAAATAATTTAGCAGTGTTTTATTTTTAAAATATTTTTATACATGTATGTGTATACCCATGTTGGTAAGTAATAACCAGTGTTATATGTGTCGAGTAGCAAAATGAGTAGTCTTGGCACATGGAGAAAGCATAGATAATGCCTGAATGTAAACTCTCCCAATAAGTATGACCAGGATTCTTTGGATTCACTTCCTCCAACAAAGGATAATATCCTTCTTTCTTTTTGTTTTTTTTTAAAATTTTTGCATTACTCTTTGCTATTAGAAGTAAATCTTTTAAGTGTTCTTATTAATATAAAAATACTTACCTTCATATTTATCCCTTGAAATTAAGATGACCTCTCAGAATAGCGTATGTCTTGTGTCTGGTATGTTTTCTACCTGGTCAAATTATTAAAAGTATGTGTTGGAAATTGATGAGAACAAGAACAGTAGTAAATATTTAATATAGAACTTATGTGCTTTGATAATTGTCTGCAAATTTTGTGGAGAGGCAAAATTAATAAGGAATACTTACTGAACTTTTAATCATTTATAATTTTCCATGCCTGTTAAAATAATTGTTTTTCTTCATCCTTCTTTTCCCAGTACAGTATTTTTATTGAGTAGTAGAAGACTGAGGTCTGGTGAAAAATAATGCAGTCTTACTTGTCCTTTGAGATTGCCCCTCTCATTTGTTAGAGAAGAATTTCACTTGGCATAGTGAGTGGCAGTACTAAAATGGAGAGTATTTCTCTTGATAGTTTTTTTCTTTTTTTAACCTAGCCTAGTTCTTGGAAAGTGTAAATTAAAACAAAAAACAGAAAACTCACCTTCTGTCCTATGGAGTTGATGGTAGTTTTGCAGTGGCTGCCTTGCTGTTTTCCGTGGAATCTTACCCTCCACCCACAACTGAACATCATCTTTTGTCACCTTAAAATCAGTTTTCCAAAAATCACTTTCTTCTCCCCGCCCCCACCCTGCAGACATTCCTCTTGTCCTTCTAAGTGGACTGACCAAGATGTTTCCCTTTGTCTTTACCATCTTAGCATCTATACTTCCGGAGTAGCTGTCATTCCTTAGCAGCAATCAGCACCATTTACTTAGCAGACTAAGCTGAGCAGAACCAGAATCACTGACATCTCATAGGGTATGGACAAAGAGAAACTGTAAGAGTTAGCTGTGAAGAAAAGAAAACCCAAAGCTTTACTGCAGTGGTTATTTTTGTCTCATCCTATGAACCTTGGTGTCCTTCGAGTCTTCAGGGAGGTAAAAGAAATAATAGTACATTATCTCATCATTATTGTAGGAAAAATATTTTACTATTTCTTGTCAAACTTAGATAAAGAGAAAAATGCAAAACAAACCCTTGCCTTCAAGATTGGAGCACAGAGCAGTTCATAGATCTTTTTGGTGCACTAAAGAAATGTTATGTAATTATGGTTGTACCAACAGAAGAGTTTCAGTGATTAGATCTGAGATAATTACAGTGGTGCTTATGTGTAACAACTTCACTAGTTTTCTTTCAAATGGTGATATTCTTTTGGGTTTCTAACATTCAAGACCATTTGTCTTGCTTATTTTTCATTTCACTTTAATTTACTCATTTTCATGTTGGGGAATTCTAATTCTACCTTTGACATTATTTCATCTTTAAAATTTTGTGTTCTTGTAATTTTTTTTTTTTTTTTACTACTTTGTTAAATAAGATTAAGAGCACTTGAGTTAATCTTAATCAAATGTTACACTGAATTAGGCTGGGGAGTTAGCTCAGTGGTTCCTGCATCTGCCTTGCAAGCAAGCGCAAGGTCCCTAGTTTGATCCCTGGTAACCACATACCACAATGCTGGACATGGTGGCATACACCTGTAATCCTAGCACTCAGGAGGCAGAGGCAGGAGGATTGCTGTGAGTTCAAGGCTCACCTGGTCTACATAGTGAGCTTAGAGTCAGCCTGAACTACAGAGTGAGACCTTGTCTCAAAAATAAAAAAAAAAGTTACACTGAATTAACCTAAAAATTCTGATACTTATTAAATTCAGACCACCTAATCTTAATTCTTACCGATTTGATTTCACTGATCTTTAAAGATGTGACAGCAAAAGAAAGCAAGTGGTCAAAGTGGACCATACGACAGTGTACAGACAAAATTAAGCACTTAAAAAAGCTAAGTGCTAGTGCTTCTAATGATTAGCCTACATTTAAACACAAAGCTGAGCAATAGTTAATTTATTTTTTTTATTTTCAGTAATTTAACATTAAAATCAAGCTATGTCTTGCTTTCTAGGTTGAATTTAGCTTGTGGTTAAAGCACTAATTGAAAGAGGTTTGGCAAATGACAATAATATACTAGGTTATATACAAAATACTGGATTTCTGATGTCATTTGTGACATAAAAGAGCTTTGATGTTCGTTTTTAATTTTTTAATCTCTTTTCTTGTTTTGCTGACTAATAGATTTTGGCAAAATGTGGACAACTAGTTGAACATGTATTCTCTTAAGTAAACGATAAGACCTCTGCAAATAGTTTTTTCAATCAGAATATCCTGTTCTCTTTTCATTTTTATTTATTTTATTACACGTTTGCAGTACATAAGGATGACATTTATCAGTTAGCTGGTATATAATATACCTTAATTATTTTTATTTTCTTTTCCCTACCCTTTCCACCCTAACCTGCATCGTCAGATCACCTTCTCATTTGCAAAAGAGATTTCTGTTTACTGTTATCTGTATTTTGCTCTTTAATTTATAATTTAGTTTTTCATATAAGAGAAACCATACATAAGATAAGCTTATACATTTTGCTTAAACTCTTGTAGAGGCATAATTTCTGTGGTTTCTTTTGCCATTGATTTCTAGTTTAATCATTGCATAATAACCTGGTAATATGCGTGGGAAAATTTTGATTGTTTTGTATTTATTTGTACATAACTTATGGGCTAGCCTGTATGTGTTCTGTTTTGTAGAAAGTTTAGTGTGATGCTTAGAATATTGTTGGGTAAGACACTAGCTATCTATTAAGTCTGTTTGTTTTAAAATGGAATCAGCTCTTGCTATTTCTTAGTTTTCTGTCTAGTTAGTGGGATTTTGAAGTCTACCATTGTAATTATGTTTATCTGATTTTTTTTTTTATGTTCAGCAGTGTTTATTTTATAAAGTTAAGTGCACTAGTATTCTCTTCATTTTGAATTCTTCTCTTCATCTATATCTAGTCACCTTCTTTGCCTCTTCAGGTAAGTTTTGGCTTGAAGACTGTTTAATCTGAAAATAGGATATTTACTCTAGCTTGTTTTGGGGCTTCTGTTGCATGCAATGTTATTTACCATCCTTGGACTTGCTAGTCTGTGCATGGGTTTTTTGGATTAAATATGTTTCTTTTATATACAGCATACTGTTTGGTTTCATTTTTTTGATCCAGTCTCCCAGTCTGAATCTTTTGAGTCAGTTGTTGAGACCATTCACATTGACAGTTACTACTGAAAAATATTGACTTATTACTGTTGCATTATTTTCTTGTGGCTGATTCCCCTGCCCCCACCTTTTTTTTTTTTTTTTTTTTGAGACAGGGTCTCACTTCTGTAGTTCAGGCTGGCCCTAAGCTCACTAGGTTGCGCAGTTGACTCTCGAACTCACAGCAATCCCCCTGCCTCTGATTCTTGAGTGCTGGGATTACAGGGATGAGGCACCACTCCTGACATTGTGGTGTGTGATACTGATTGCTGGTGAATGTGAGTTACTACGCCCGGCATTGTGGTATGTAGTTACAGAGGATCAAACTCTGGACCTTGCTCTTGCAATGCAGACTGTGGAACCACTGAGCGAAATCTCCAGCCCCTGTCTTTTTAACTGATCACACTACATGGTGTATTCATTCCATTAGACTTTCTTTTCTCTCTCTCTTTTTTTTTCTTCATTGTTGGTTTCATTGTCTATAGGATATCTTTGTGAGTACATGCTGGTTTCGGGGTCATAATTCCCAAAGGTGCTCTTTTGTCACAGAAAGAATTCATATCTCCATCAATTTGGAAAGGTAATTTTGCAGGATATATCTGTCTGGGTTGGAAGTGGTTTTAGGGATTGAAACACTTTACTCTGAGCTCTTTTGGCCTTCAAAGTTTATGTTGTGAAGCTTGTTGTAGTAGTATTAGTTTGTTTTTGAAAGTGATTTCTTGCTTTGATCTTCAAATTCTATTCATATGTTGAACTTGTGAGATTTTGACTATGATGTGTCTTGGAAATGTTCTTTCCTGAGTGTGGCTATTTAGAGCCTGTAATTCTTGGTTATCTAAGTTACATTATTTCCCCATATTTTAAATCTTAGTCTAGCAGCAATGGGTCTATTTTTCATGTTCTCTTGTTTTTATTACTGAGTACATGACCCTCCTGTATTATTCCTGTCTTGTAATTTTGATGTTCTTCTCACACTGTTCACTTGTTTGATAATCGACTAAAAACTTGTCTCCTGGATTTGTTCAGTGGTATCTTTTCATGGACTCTAATTGTTTGCTAAAGTTAATTCTTTATTAGTGTCTTCATCAAGGTCACTGATAATTTTGTTTGTTAAATTCATTATCTGTTCAATCACATCATCTTTGAGCACAGCAAGCACCTTATCAGTCTTTTAAAATTTTGGCCTCTTTTTTGTCATTGTGTATAGTTCAGCTGTTTGCCTGGACTTACTTCCTGTTGGTGCCCTATCAATCACCTTTGGAAGAGTTAGGGATTTGAGGACATATTTGGTTTCTGTTGTATATGTGGGAGTGTGCGTGTGCGCTGAGGGTTGCAGGCTGGTTATAGTGCTTTGTTGCTAGTATGGACATCTCTTTAGTGTCTGTTTTCCAGTGAGGCACTTGGCATGACTACCGTTAGGACTTTGCCTCTGTCCTAAGATCTGACCACCTGTGTTAACTTAGAAAGGAGAGAAGGTAGTGTAATTTGCTTCTCATTCAGTTCTCCAGAAATTAATGAAAGTATTGTTTTTGATCGAAGAGGCCTACAGTAAAGTCCAATTAATTAGCAACAACTGTTCCACTCTGGCAATAGCAACAAAATCAAAAGAGTAATAGATTCAAAGACAAACTGTATATTGATGTACCATAAGAACCAATAAGAGCTACCAGTCCAGACTTTCTGTACTTTATGGACTGAACATTTCAAAAGAGATATGTGATTATAATATAAACACAAACCTCAATCAATTATTGATACTCAGTATCTTCTAAATGCAACAAAAATACTATAGAAAAGTAATAACAGTCAACTAGGTATCTAAATACATAAAGCTTCATGCTACTAGTAAAGATAAATGGGGTGAAGAAGGGAGAAGTGAAAGAAATAAAATCCGAAAATTAAAAGGAAGATTTAAAAAACCCTATTAAGTAGTAAAAGAGAATTAATAACATTAGATAAAAATAACAGAGAAATACAAATAACAGGAAAACAGCAAAATAAAAGAGGAGAAAGAGAAAAAGCAAAAAGTCCCGACTCTCTATACCAATTATATAAAAGAGAAACGAGGGCCAGGGATTTAGCACAGTGGTTCGAACGTCTGCCTTGCAAGTGCAAGGTTCCTAGTTCAATCCCCAGTAACCACATACCACAGTGTTGGATGTGGTGACTCACACCTGTAATCCCAGCACTTCGGAGGCAAAGGCAGAAGGACTACTGTGAGTTTGAGGCTTGCCTGGGCTACATAGTGAGCTCAGGGCCAGCCTGAACTACAAAAAAGCAAGACCTTGTTTCAAAAAACAAACAAAAAAACCCAGAGAAACAAGTTTTGTTTTTTTTTTTTTTAAAAGGAAGAGAAATTCCTTTGTATTTTTGAGTGTTTTTTTCCCCGAGTATACAGTATTGGAGCTCACCATATTGGCGAGGGATTCTGAGGAACTATTAAGACCCATTTTGTTTCTACACTGCTACTTTTGTGTGTGAATACTGAATCTTGCCCAGCCGTTTTTGCTGGGCATAGTACTCAGTGGTTTCTCCTTTATGTCTGTATATTCACTCTAGTTACTTCCATTGTCTTTGCTCTGCTCTGTGCCCTAATTCTTGACTTTTCTGTGTTGCCTTTACCTTTGTGTGGTACCCCTTTCTCACTGCAGCTACTTTTTTGTCCCTACACCTCAGGCTGTGGCAACCATCTAAGCTGAGGTATATCCTTTGATTGCTTTGATGAGGAAAGCAAACAGACCCTTGCATGTGCTGTTTGTAGGACTTAAGGTGAGGTACAGGTGGTTTGGTGGACTTAATGCCAGCTTTCAGTCAAGAACCATCCTGGCTTTTGAACTTGGAGTGCAGGACTCCTGTGTACTTTCTGAACTGAGCTGGAACTTCTTGGGGACCTATGTCCAACTTGCTTCTTCTCCACTGTTGTCTCTTGTAGCTCTCTCCCACCCATTTACTATGGATGGTGACCCCAGAAATTTTGAGGTGCAAGTTACTCTACAGGTATTCTGTAGTTCAGTCTTAAGGAATTAACCCTTCCCCAGATGGCTCCTTGTTACACTCAAATTTGGCGGTACTACATTGGATTTCTTCTCCAGCTCCACCTTACCATGAAAAAAGAATCATTTCCAGAGTAATATTTCATCTTATTTTGCAGTTTACAACCACCATAAGCTTTTCTGGGGCTGACACTGCCAGCCCAGTTTGTTATTTGTCCCTGGAGCTGGTTACATTGTATTAGCAGAGGGACAGGACCCTTTTTCCTGGAGCCAGGTGTGGCTTTCCAGACTGCTTTGTCCTTTTCTCTGTGTAGTGCTCCATTCCTCCAAGTTCTCTGTAATTTGTGATTTTCCTGTCAAGTCCCTCTCAGTTCATAGAGATCTACTCTTCTTTCCTGTAGTAAGTTGTTTTCCAGATATCTCGATTTTCAAGCCCTAGAAAGACTGTTCTGCTGCCAGTATATAAACTCCATTTTAAATCCTTGTCCATTTCCTCTTGTTCTTTGTGGCAAAGATATAAAGAGAAATTCTTCTACTTTCTTTCTAAAACCAACTTTGATCTTTCCTACTGGAAGTTGTCTCCTGTAAATATTGAAAGCTTTTGTTTTGTGAGGGTACTGTTACAATCTATAGTAGTTATTTGTGAAAGGATGGACAATGTCTTGTGTTTGGCACTGTGTGTTTTGTTAGCAGTTACACAGTGTCTGGTTGGTAGGATAGGATTGTTTCATGGGGAGCAGATTATCTTTTTATAAGAGAATCTTTGTCTTGTACTCAGAGTAATTACTTTGAAGATAACAATATTATCTGTTGTTATTTTCATGTGAGATTTTATTTTTTCATGAAAATGAGAAGTAAAATGGCGCTCAAGTTGTATGACATAAACAAAACCTAGTGAAGAATGTTTACAGTGGGTACATTTGGAAAATAGATTTTCTTCTTTGCTACATAAAAAGATAGAAAAGTGGATTTACTCTAGTATAAAGTTGAATTTTAATAACTAGTATTCAGGAGGCTGCTATCATAGTGATTTTGTTTTGAGATGATAAGGGAATAAAGAAGGAATAAATGCAAGAAATAATATTTTGAAAACACAGAATTTGACTTAGAAATAAAGCTTTTTATTTGAAAATTTCAATTAATAAAATAATTTTATAATTATTTTTATAACTTTTATAGAATATAATCTAATGTTTATAAATTTTTGCTTTTTTTCAAGTCTTTATTGGTACATTATGAAAGCACATTATCATCACATTCAGCACTGAGAGTTTGTACCCGAATATGACACAACTTGATTCTCATAATTTTTGCATTATTATACTAAACTTTCATTAATTATCAAATTGTGTTTTATGTGCCTGGTTTTATACTAGGCTTCTGACACTAGAGAACTCATTAAGGTCTGAAAAAGGATACAAAAATGAAATAAACATTTGTAATTGATGTGACCCTTTAATGTTAGCAGTATTGACACAGTGTTAAAAGTACAGCATGCACACTGGAGACAGTAGAGCTTTATATAGTATTGAATTGAGTAAGTTAGCATTAAGAAGCTGTCTGAAAACTCTAGAGGGCTTCTGACACTTTTGTTTTGCTTCTCAGTAGGCATTATTATTCTGCCCATCTTCCCATTGTCAGAATGCCACATTTGCCCCCCAAAAACACTGACTGAGAAGGCAGAATCAAGTGAAAGTCATAGAAATTTAATTTGAAATATTGTGTAGTGAATAGCAAATATTGTATCCTTGTGAACAAGTTAAACTGTAATATGTAAGAATCCTCCAAAGACCCATAAATGTGTGCACAAAATTCACTCAGTGAGCTGGGTGTGGTGGTGACTGCTGTAGTACCAGAATGTTGTGTTCTTCCTGGCCCTTTGGCAGTCCTTATCCTGTGGGTAAAGACACAGAGTGAGGGCCTAGGATTTAGCTCTGGTTCCCAGCACCTGCCTTGCAAGCTCAAGGTCCCAAGTTGATCTGGTAACCACATACAACAGTGCTGGATGTGGTGACTCAGCCACTAGCAATCAGTACCACATACCACAGTGCTGGGCATGGTGGCTCACGCCTGTAATCCCAGCACTTGGGAGACAGAGGCAGGAGGATTGCTGTGAGTTCAAGGCTTGCGTAGCCTACATAGTGAACTCAGGACCAGCATGAACTACAAAGCGGGACTCTGTCTGAAAAAGAGAAAAAAAAAAAAGACAGACTAAGGTTAAATAACTTAGCATTATCTCATATATGACGAAAAATACTTCATGTTTTTCGTATGATGTGCTGGTTATAATTTAAATAATTATTCTACTTTTCCTGCTGTTACAAGTTTAGATAGTTTTAATATAGCCATAAAGCAAATAATTTTACTTTATGACATCCTAACTTTTACATAACATTTGTGTCCTGATCAATGTTTTAATGAAGTGAAAGCAAATAGTAAATATTATTCCTACCCTTATTTCTGATTTCTGAATGCTGGGGCTTTGGAAACTGCACGCTCTTCTATTTTATCTGCTTCGAAGTAGATATGTCTTACCACAATCATCAGAAAGACACTTGTGAAGCATCTTTAATTTAGAAAGCATTTTTCAGATAAAATTAACTTATTTTTGTTAAGCAGTAGTTTTTATTGCCTTTTGTGTTTTGTCTGATACCTGATGGAATCTTAAATTTTTTTTGGTATCAAGGATTGAACATGGGACCTTATACTTGCAAGGCTGGTACCAGAACCATTGAGCTAAATCCCCCAGCCTGCCTGTTGAAATCTTAATTAGCACCTCCAAACCTCTGGGCCAGTTTGCCAACACTGCTGTAGAAAAGTTAGGTAAATGAGCCTCACACCTGTGGAGTAATTCTAGTTGAAGAATTGCAATGCATGCTAAGTTTTTTGCATTGAAATAGGCTAGTTTTACAGTATAGACCCATTAGAGTATTTTGTTTTATTTTCAGTGACTCTTACCTTGGAAGTGTAAAGGGTAAAAATTAGTTCCAGCTACTAATTTTCTTAAAATTTCAGTCACTGAGTTTTTTTCACCAGAGGGATGGAAGCAAATCAATAATAACTGAGTAAGGGCTATGAAGCATAATGACGCCCTTTCACCGTGTAAGTATTGTAGTAATGTTTCATCTAAGAAAGCAAATCATACAACAACTTTTTTGAAAAACAGAGCAAAAGGAAAAATGGACGGGTTGTTGAAAATTGAAAGATGTTAAAATATTTATCTTCAAAAAATAAATATCAAGTGGGTGAACAAAATATTTACTTTAAAAGAGAGGGTAACATTTGTCAGTTTAAACTGACCTATCCAAGAATGTCATAGTAATAGTTGTAATTTGCAGTTAGAAATTAGCCAAGCATGTAAAAAATTTAAATTCTTATTACTGACACCTTTTTAAAATATCAAAATGAACTTTTCTTATGTATATTATTTGGGAAACTAATTTTGGTTTGAATCTCATATGGTAGCAGGTATTATATTTGTCCAGGTAGTTTATCTTGACAAAAAAACTAAAAGTGCCTGGAAAATAAAACGACCGTTTTAAACATTATTCAGTAGTAGCTAAGAAGTACCTCAGCCTTATGTGCTTAGATATCACTGATAGCGATATATTTGTGTGTGATATTCACAAGGTTTCTTATTTTGAAGCATTTCAGAGTTCATATTTTCAGATATAGATGTTTAAACAGTAGAACTGCTTGTTATAAGTTGACTCTAAAGATTAATTTGTTAAAGGATGCAGTATTTTCTAATCATTTTAAACAATAAAGCTGTATATTTCATTATTTTTTTAAATACAAGTTCTCTGATTTTGAAAGTTTAGGAGCTTGTTTCATGGACTTTTGTTTGAGTAAAGAGTGTTGGATTATTTTATATCTTAAAGACCTAGACAAAGAAATGGTGAGCCTAAAATAATATTTCAGAATAATTTATAAACATCATATGGATAGCTTGAAACAGTATGAAGCTCATCAGTTTTTCTGAAAAATAAATTTCTTTTTCCTTTTATTTACAGGAAACTTGTCCAGTTTAAGTCGTCTTGGACTGAGATATAATAGACTGTCGGCAATACCCAGATCATTAGCAAAATGCAGTGCACTTGAAGAATTAAATTTAGAGAACAATAACATTTCTACTTTACCAGAGGTAAGAAGTGGATGAAAGAGAACAAGCTGATTGAAACAAGTCTGCAAAAGTCCAGGGATTTAGCTCAGTGGTACCGCTCCTGCCTCGCAAGTGCAAGGTCCTGAGTTCGATCCCTGGTGTCACAAGAAAAGAAAAAGAATTCTACAAGATAATACTGGAAAAATTGAATGGTTTTTACAACTAGCTAAATAATTGGTGATTGAAACTTTAAACTTTGTAGACATATAGCGACCACTAGTATAAAAGTTTGAAAGAAAAACGGCTATAGGAATACATATATTTTTAATTAAGGAAGAAGGAAAAACCAGAAAAACTACTGTGCTATATTCCATTGTAGCACTGTTTAAATTTTTATATATTATTTTTGGGAACTGACAGTAAAACCTTAAAAAGAAGCTCCATGACTGGTTTTAAAAACTGAGCAGCTCCTTACTTCAGTTATTAAAAAATTCTGTAGAAAGATGGTACAGTATGTGAATGATGTGTAATAAAATACCCTGTTAAATATTAAGATTTAATATTAGTTGCACCTCTCATGTGACCTGTTATTACCCTACCGATATAGCAGTATTAAAGTCTTTTTAGTACATAACAATCATCTAAATGGTATTTAATACATTATTTTAATCCTGGGTTATGTTTCTTCTGTGAGAAAAATACTTTTAGTAACTGTGCCTACGGATTAATTAGATAAGGCATACTTTTAAAAATTGTCCTTCAAAGAAAGGCAGTTTCACTCTTTTCCTTCATTAAAGTGGTGCTGTACAGTTTTAGGACACTTAACAACATGTGTTTGTATTAATTTAAGCATAGTATCTTGTAGTATTTTGACAGCTTAAGAATTGAGTAAGCTTAAGAGTTAGTTGAGCTATGCAAATTTTTTTCCTAGTGATTAAGAGGTCCTATCTAAGCAACCTTACCATGTTCTGACTCTTGGTAGTATTTCTTTGATGTGTGTGTGTGTGTGTGTGTGTGTGTGTGTGTATACATATTTATATTTGTGTGTGAATATATGTATTCATTTTCCCCAATTTTCACTAGACGTGAAGCATTTCAGTAGTTGATGTCAATTAATTTATAAACTTATCCATTTGATTTCTTACAGAAACAAAAAATACAAAATATGTAGCATTTATTACTTTGGCTCCTGGCTTGGTTAGAATATAAATATGTGTCTTCCATGATAGCTGTTTCTAGGCCATTTATATCATGACTATGCCAATACTTACTGTGGAAAAAAAAGTATCACTGCCTGTAGTAGCTTAAGTGGGGATGAGGGGTAAAATCCACAGATATTGGAAAAGGCCTACTAAACTAGACTATCTGGTTTTTATCCATTTGTGACAGTAATTTAGAGTGATCTAAATGGTTGAGGTTCTGGTTGTTTAGCATCATCTCCTTTTTTAAGGGCTGACTCACACCCATAATGGGCAAACAGCGTATTTATTAGTTCTCCTGGAGACCCTCTTTGTGTATGATTTGTGTGTTTAAGGTTGACTTTTCTTGTGTCCTTATGCTGAATATAAAAACTGGATCCATATCAAAATTGAATACACATGCACACATGCACACGTGTAAATATAACTAGTGAAGAAAAACATGATTTATTTGGTATCTCTTAGGATACAAACATTGTGCTGCTTTTATTTACAATATTTTATAACTGAAACAGTTCAGAATTTTTTTGTTTTTTTGATAAAGGATCTTGCTCTGCAGTTCAGGCTGGCTTTTACCACACTGTGTAGCCCACGCTGGCCTCAGACTAATAGGGATCCTCCTGCCTTGGAGTCCCACATGCTTGTAACTTTGGCTGCTCAGGAGCGTGAGGCAGGAGAATCCCAAGTTCAAGAACAGTTTGGGCACTATCTGAGATATTCAGATTTGTTTAGGAAGGAAGAATCATGAAAATTATTTTCAAGGAAAGCTCATTATGTTGCTGAAGCAAAAACTGGTAAAATGATTGTAAATGTTGCCATTTGAATACTGTCTGAAAATGGACTAGTTTTAATATAAACTTAGACCCATAAGGAAAAGGAATTTAGTAATTTAAGCATACATGTTCAGGATAAGACTTAGAACACTATATGTATTATCTTAATCTTCATTATAATCCTACTGATTATTGGGTTGTTCTTAGCAGACAGGGAAATAATGCCCCAGAGGTTATATTTTGGCAAAATATGTTACCTAAAATATTTTTCAGAAAATATGTTCAGAAATATATTACCTGATTTACCAGAGATGACAAAGCTGTTAGGTAAAAGATCTAAGGTATAGCACTCCAGATGTTCCTGATTCTAAATCGATGTTAAACAGCTCCTATGTTTCACAGTGACATGAGGAACAAAGGATTGAAGAGCTGGCTCCTTTTGGCACATTCTTGGTATACTCAAAATGAACAGTTCAGTCATAGGAGAATGTCAGTTCAATAAAGTCAGATGGAAGAATAATATTTTTGCCATGAGACTCAACAAAACTCCTTTATTTTTTGGTTGTTGTTTTAGACAGCATCTCTCTCTGTAGTTAAGACTGACCCTGAACGCATTATGTAGCCCAGGCCAGAAACTCGCGTCAGTCCTTCTTGCTCTTCCTCCTGAGTGCTGGGATTACAGTTATGAGCCACCATAACCCAGCATTGTGATATGTGGTACCGGGGATCGAACTCAGGACCTTGTGCTTGCCAGCCATATGCTGGAACCACTGAACTAAATCCCTGGCCCAAAACTCTTTATTTTCAATAATGTAGTTTGAAGATGCTTTTCCTGCATTGACAGCCGTGCTGATTTGCCAAGGACTGCTTCTGTCTGTATTCTTCCTTTTGTTTGGGTGCAAAAGACAAATGTTGATGGTCACTTCTCATTGTTCAATATAAAGAACAAATTCTCGTTTACTATGTGTAGTTAAACCTTATTTCATTCTGTAAGCTGGCCGTGTCTATACACAGACATCTTAAATACTAAGTCCCCAATTTGCTCATGGAAGACAACAGGGGTTCAACATTGTTTAAAACCAACACACCTCTCACATTGTGCTTTCTTTTTGTTTATGCTTTTACTTCAATGAAGAATGGTTTTTTACACTTTTTTTTCATTCTTCAAGAACTCACTTCAGCCTCCCATTTTGTTTCCATTTGAATTTAAATAGAAGAGAGATTTAAAGTATAAGCCCTTATTATGTACCAGGTATTATAAATTGTGTATTTTATCTCTTTTAGTCTTCACTGCAGCCTACAAGATAAAGGCATTCTTGTTTTGAAAATGAATAAGGTTTAGAAAAACTGCTTGCCTAAAGATATAGTCTATTAAAAGATGCAGCCAGGATTCAAAATTATTTTAACAGCCTGTATCATTGTATCTCAAGTGTTAATGTGCATTCAAATTCCTGAAGACTTTTGCTGCAATGTGCATTGTAAGTCTCTTGGAGTTGCCTGGAGTCTGCATTTTCTACAGTCTATCAGGGGATGCTTATGTTGCTTTTCCTTCACCCAGCCTCTGAATAACAGAAGCCTATTCTTTGTAATTTATTGTTAATTGTACATATTGATATATTATTTTTAATTAATTATTTCCTATATGTGTACTTTATTTCTCTAATTTAGTCTTCTGAATAGCAAAGATCCTTTTATATGTATGTATACCCCTTGGCCCTTTGGTTCCATAATGGGAAGCTAAAGCAGGAGGAAAGATAGAGTTATGTGCACTTTAAACAACTGTTAAATGGATACTTATGTTTCCCTCAAATTTATACCATATAGGAAAGCAGCATATCAGGAAAAGCAACTATTAAATTATGGCTTTGTGCCAGGCATATTAATCTTAATCCTACTTT
>PVIR01012817.1:18092-43835 GCA_004026965.1 Petromus typicus | reverse complement strand
CCTCCTGCCTCTGCCTCCCGAGTGCTGGGATTACAGGCGTGAGCCACCACGCCCGGCACTGTGGTATGTGGTACTGGTTGCTGCTGGGTGTGGGTCTCCACACCCAGTATTGTTATGTGGTTACCGGGGAATCGAACCCGGGTCCTTGCGCTTGCGAGACAGGCGCCGGAACCACTGAGCTAACTCCCCGGCCCTCCCTTTATGTGTTTTATTGAGACAGGGCTGCAATGAATTGCTGAGGTGCCCAGAATGCATTCAAACTTTTAAATTTCTTGCTTCAGCCTTCAGAGTGCTAATATCACAGGATTGTCCCACTATGTATGGCTTTTTTTTCTCCTTTGCTTTCAGTATTGAGACTGAACCTAGGAGGTGTTGAACTGTATCCTCAGCCATTTTAATTTTTTTTAACATTTTGGGACAGCTTATCACTATAAAGCTCAGGCTGGCCTCAATTCACAGTGTTCCTGCCTTAGCCTCCACTACTGCCACCACATGTTTTTTTTGGTACCAGGGCTCAAACTCAGAACCATGCACTTGCCAAACAGGTCCTATGCTGTTGAGCTAAAGCTCCAGCTCTCAGCTGAACTCTGTAATAACTAGTACTGAGATAACTGGTTAACCATGTGGAAAAAGAAGTAGATCTGTACCTCACTCCATACACAAGAGTAAGTTCCAAATATAGCAGAGAATCATAGAAACTCTAGAAGAAAGTACAGGTGCATTCCTTTGTAGCCTTGATGTTAAAGCTTTCCAACAATTATTCAAGGTCTAAGGCAGTAAGACTGGCAAACTGATTTGAAAAAAGAAAAACAAATGTCTGAAAGACAATGTGAACAAAGTCAGAAGACAAATTATGAACCCGGAGAAGAATGTCTGTGGTGTAACAATTAAACATTCCAAATCTCTAATATATAAAGATTCTTGAAAATACTAGGGCCTGGGATATAGCCCAGTAACAGAGTGCTTGCCTAGTATGCAAAAGGCTCTGGGCTCCATCCCCACTACTGGAAAAAAATTCCAGTAAAATTTAAGAAAAAAGTATGAATAGAAGCTTCACAAGAAAAACATAGGAATAGCTCCTAAACATGAACTAATCTCAGAAGAAAATGCAGTGAAACTGTAGGAGGAGTAATCCAGCTAAGGGCCAGCAACAAGAAGATACCTGAGCACATCTCATCAGCTGGCTATGCTCAGACACTGCTGGTGAGGGTGGCGCACGGCTGGAAGAAAATCACGAGTGTCTACCAGTACTTCCCATAGGCGTTTCCTCCAATCCAGTACCCCTTCTTCTGAATTATTCCTCTCAAGATGCACAAGACTATTCACTGCACAGCTTAGCAATTACAGAGTACTGAGAACAACTTAATTGCTGGTGTAAACGATAACAGCTAACTCAGAGCACAATGAAAATAGAGTACTATGCGGTTGGGAAAAGGAGAAGGGAAACTGCGAGGAACCAGACCTGGAGCATTTCACAGAGTAAATTTTTTTTTTTTTTAGGTTTCTGAGACAGGGTTTCGCTTTGTGGTTCAGGCTGGCCCTGAGCTCAGCCTCAAACTCACATCACAGCAATACTCCTGCCTCTGCCTCCCAAGTGCTGGGATTACAGGCGTGAGCCACCACGCCCGGCACTGTGGTATGTGGTACTGGTTGCTGCTGGGCATGAGTCTCCACACCCAGTATGGTATGTGGTTACCGGGGAATCGAACCCGGGCTCTTGCGCTTGCAAAACAGGCGCTGGAACCACTGAGCTAACTCCCTGGCCCCCTCACAGAGTAAATTTTAAAAAAGGTAAAACGAGTATCTATGGTATACTACCTTTTGTGTGAAAGTGTAAAAGCAAGAAAGTTCCCAGGTTTCTACAGTGTATAAGTGTAGGCAACTCCAAAATTGCTTTGTGTGTGCTTCAGTACTACACATGTCAGTAAAGTGCTGTGGAAACCAAGGATCCAGGTTATCACCATGCAGTGTGGGAACAAGAACACTCACTGTGAAATCTGAGTCATGTACAGGAACAAGATGCACCTTGAGACCATGATGGCAAGTGAAATAAATGACACACAAGGTTTGGCACTAAACAGTTTACCTCTCAAGTATCACTTGGGCAGCATGTGGGTTGCTTGCACAGGTATCATTTCACTAAGAGTTTATTTGCAAAAGAAATGAAAAAACTCTAATACTGGCTAATGATCATAATAGTTCTATGGATGGCGTTAACAGAGTTTCCAACATCTAGTAAGCTATCTTGTAATCAAAAAGCAAGGAAAGAATATTATAAAATATTTATATATCTTCTGGACCAAACAATATGGAAATGATTTATTATTTATTTAAAACAAGGGGCTGGGGATGTAGCTCAATGCTTGCCTTACAAGTGCAAGGTCCTGAGTTTGACCCCTTGTATAAAAATAGATAAAAAATATAGAATTTTGAAATGCCAACCAGGAGGTCCATCATCAACAACCTCATCATTATGTCTATGGGTTACACATTTTGTTGAAATTATACCACCCACAGAAGAAAAGGAAAGGTCAACATTATAGTGTAAAATGTGCTGTTCAATGAAAGATAATAATGGAAGAAGAATTCAGAGACTAGATAGTACTGTTCAGATGGCAATGCTGGGTTTTAAAATGTACCATACACAGAAAAATTATGGAATAAATTGATAAAATTATCATTTTAATATTTCCCATTATATTATCTTATAAATAATAATAAAAATTATGCAATTTTGGTCATCTTGCATTTAAATTAACAGGCTTGGCAAGTGGTTAAGTACTGCATAGTTTCTATTATATGAGAAATCCACCATATAAATAAAGAGCAAAATAAAACCAGATAGTAGGAAACAGCAAGATACATCTTTTGGCATATGGGAAGGGAACCAAGAGGTGGAGGAAACGGGGAGGGAAATGAGATAAAGGGGGGAGGATGGACTGTATACGTGTACCAAGTCTGACTGCAAGGCCTGCTGTCACCAGAAGCAGTAACCACTTATATGAGAAATGTGAACATTATGTACTACAAACATGTACAAAGAGAGAGAGATGGAGATTAAGAGAGACTGAGACTGAGATATGTGTGTATGCGTATGTGTGTACGTGTATGTCCAAGAGATGGAGTGGGGGAGTGAAAGGAAGAGGGTAAAAAGAGATATTTTATATAGATATATGTACCAACCTCTCACAATGAGTGTGCTCTTTATACACCTCAAACATGTACCAATTTAAAAAATGCAAACCGTGGGGGGCCGGGGAGTTAGCTCAGTGGTTCCGGCGCCTGTCTTGCAAGCGCAAGAGCCCAGGTTTGATTCCCCGGTAACCACATAACAATACTGGGTGTGGAGACCCACACCCAGCAGCAACCAGTACCACATATCACAGTGCCGGGCGTGGTGGCTCACGCCTGTAATCCCAGCACTCGGGAGACAGAGGCAGGAGGATTGTGATGTGAGTTTGAGGTTGAGCTCAGGGCCAGCCAGAACCACAAAGCGAGACTGTCTCAAAAAACCTAAAACAACAAAAAAACAAATAAAAAATGCAAACCGTGACCATTAATTCTGACAGGTCAACTTGACTGGATTAAGAAATGCCTAGCAGATGAGTAGGGCATGCTCTTTATGTCTGTGTGGGCTATGCAGGAGTGACCTTGGAGTCTTATATCGGGTCCCTCACATGATCCTCTCTGGCATTCGTCTCCTTCTCTGCTTCCCAGCCACCATGAACTAAACAGCACTGCTCTACCATGTGCTGCCACTCCTCCCTTGGAATCAGCTGACTATGGACTAAAACTCCTCAATCTGTGAACTCAACTAAAAATTTCCTCAAGTTGTGAGTGACAGGTACTGTGTTTAGTCAATGGGAAAGCTGACCATTACAGAAAACTGACACTAAGACAAGTAGAGTTGTTGCTGTGACTATACCTGAATGATCATGTAGTTTAAAAGCTTTTGGAACTGGTTTGCAGGAAGTGTTGGGAAAGGTTTGATAATGCTGGCTAGAGAAGCATTAGAATGCTCAAAACAGAGCTAAATATGTGATTCTGGTTCAAACTCAGAGGATCAGAACGATGAGTGGAATGCAGACAGTAAAGGCTAGGCTCAGGAAGTTTCAGATGAAATCAAGGACTCCACTGGCATTTAGATTAGTCAGGTGTATTATCCTCCATCAAAAATTTGTTGATACTTGGCCCATGTTCTGAAACTTTGAGAGAGACTGAGATTAAGAGTAATGGACTGGCGGGCCGGGGATATAGCTCAGTGGTTCCGGCGCCTGTCTTGCAAGCGCAAGGACCTGGGTTCAATCCCCGTAACCACATAACAATACTGGGTGTGGAGACTCACCCCAGCGGCAACCAGTACCACATACCAGTGCCGGGCGTGGTGGCTCACGCCTGTAATCCCAGCACTCGGGAGGCAGAGGCAGGAGGATTGCTGTGATGGGAGTTTGAGGCTGAGCTCAGGGCCAGCCTGAACCACAAAGTGAGACCCTGTCTCAAAAAACCTTAAAAAAAAAAAAAGAGTAATGGACTGGCTAGGGGTGGTGGCACAGGCCTGTGATCTCAACATTTGGGAGACCGAAGAAAGAGGATTGCCATGAGTTCAAGGCCAGCCTGGCTTACGTAGTTTGAGCCCAGCATGAACTACATAATGTGACCTTGTTTCAAAAACCAACCAAACAACAACAAAAAACGAGCAATGGGCTAATCAATCTGGCAAAGAAAATTTAAATACAGTCCAACATTCAGGTTGTAGCATGGGTACTGCTGTCTGCTTTCAGCCTGATTTATAGTGAAAAATAATAGGCAAAAGTCAGAGTAGCAATATTTTAAAAAAGTTGTCCTAAAGGAACTATGTTTATAGTTGGGGACAAAGGAGGTTATGACTGCTACCGATTAGCACTATTAAAAAGCAAGTACTTTGTAGAGGGTTAATCAGCGAGACTCCAACCACTTTAGATTCAAAGGTGCAGAGGTGTCTTTTCATTTGAGAAAAAAGACTAAGACCCCTGCTTAAGGAGAGCCTCCTATAGAACTGGTTCTCTGGGGTTCATATCACAATGTTTAGGTACTTTGTCAATCAAGAGGCTATTGTAGCCATGGTCCAAGGGGGCCTAGAGGCTGCTTCTGCTGACAGCAGGCCTTGTAATCATCTGTGTGAATCTGGATTTACCAGCATGCCAAATCCAAGATATGTGGGCTCAGGGAGGCTTTGATCCACATTTTAAAGGAGGGCCAGGCAAGAAACTCGAGAGAACAGTGCATGAAGCTATAGAAATAAAGCTAAGGATGCAATGGAGAGCTCACAAAGTCAGAAACTTGAGAAATGTGGGATGTCTGCCATAGAAAACTGCAAGGAGTAAGTAGAGTCAGCCCAAGAGAAGCTAAATGGGCTATAGCAGGCAAAGCTATAGTGGTGGGGCTGTACTTGCCCATTTTAATTCACATTGTACTACTGTGTGCCCTGATACCAGATATGGAGCTATGGGAACTTCATGTCTACCCTGTGGGGTTTTAGTCTTGCTTTCGTATGATTTTTTTCTATCCTCTTATTCCACATTTTTACAGTGGGAATGTTTACAAAATGTCACTTCACCTTGGGATTATGTAACTTGTAACTTTTGTTTTTCTATAGAGGATCACAGCTTTGCGTTTGCCTTCATCATCAGAAGAGACTGGGACTTCGGCTTTTGAAAAATGCTGGAAATATTGAGACTGTGGGGAAAATATGTCTTGTTGTACACGGGACAGTGTTGATGTTATACAGAATTATGAATTTGCTATTATCTTTATTTGAAGATAAAGTATGGCTTAAGGAAATGTGTTTAAGTATAAAGCTGACAAGGGGTAGATTGTGACAATCCTGACCTGTCAGCTTCACTGGATTAAGAAATGCCTGGCAGAGTAATGCTCCATTCTGTAGAAGAATCATAGCCTTCTTATCCAGTCTCCAGTTGATGGACATTTGGGTTGTTTCCAAGATTTAGCAATCACAAACTGAGCTGCTATAAACATGGGTGCATATATGTCACTGTGATATGAGTCTTTTAATTCTTTTGCATATATACCTAGCAAAGCAATGGCTGCCATAAAAAAATGATAAGTTTGAATCATTTATACTTAAATTGACATACCTTGAGGATATCCTCATTAAGTGAAATAAATAGGTCACAGATAGGTAAATATCGCATCTTTTCTCTGGTATGAGAAAATAAAGATGTAAATGAGTTCTAGAATTATATGTTATATATTGCGAAATAGAAAATACTCAAAGTGAAATAGGGTAAAGGGGTAAAAATAATGAGATTATAACAAAAAAGAAAGGAAACAAAGTTTATGTATATAGGGGGTGGGGGTGGTAGGGCTATGGGAAAAAATGAGAATTAAGTTGTGTCATATACTGGTACAAATTCTCATTGTTGAGTACAATCATGATGTGTATATGTAATGCACCAGTAAAGATTTTAATTTAAAAAAAAAAATGCTTGGCAGGCACAAGTGATTAGCTCAGTGATTCTGGTGCCTGCCTAGCAAGTGCAAGGTCCTGAGTTTGATCCCTGGTAACCACATAAAAAAAAAAAAAAAAAAAGGAAATGTTTAACAGATTAATAAAGCACATATTTGGGTGTGTCTGGTGGATCACTCCTTGGTGCTTGGGTCCTTCTTCATGGTGCTGTTCCACTGCTGTGTTCTCCTCCCGCTATGAACTAACAGGCAGCTTTGTCATGCCCTTGTCAAGATGTTCCTGTCTTGTAGTCAGCTGACCATAGACTAAATCCCCAAATCACGAGCTAAATTAAACTATCCTAGGTTAAGCTGTTTCTGTTGGGTGTTATATCCAACAACAGGAAAGCTGATTAATACATCCAACACTGTGGTACAGATGGACTAGTTTAACTGGAAGTCACTATTGATGATGTATATATTAAGATTCACCAACTAGCAAAGAGGAAATGTCAACCAGATTGTGGAGAGACTGAGAAGATACAACCTCAATTCAGTGACACAGTGATGGGAAGGACAGTATAGTTGGCCCTCTGTGGTCATCAGTTTCCTATTTGTGTATTCAACCAACCATAGATTTAAAATATTCAGAAAAAGAACTGTGTACTCTTTTTATATAGCTTTTTGACAAGTGTAATATTATTTCAAAATAATAAGATATAAAATAGCCATGACCACGTGTCTCTTGCTGTTAATCAGACATGTCATAGTGAGTACAAAGCAAGGGACAAATAAGTAGTATCCCGGTGTAGTCGGAGGGGATTTCACAGATGGCCATGTCACCTCATAGCTAGAACACTTACAGCCTGAAAGACCTCCCTCTGCTCTGTATTTACCAAGTGAACTGCTGGCTCGGTCTCCTTTCTTCTTCTTACTTTTCTTGTTCTTGCCCTTTGGCTGGGGAGAGTCAGCCAGTATCAGCCGGCCATTCTGCGGATGCTGGTTGGGAGAGTGGGGCTCGGGAGGGACTGGGGTTGACTTTTCTTCCTTGATGTGGTTGAACTGTTTTCTGTTATTGTTGTTACTATTGGCTTTTCTCTCCTCTCTTTTCTGCTCTGTGAGGGAAGTGAGCTCAACCACCTTAGTTTTTGGTTCCATCTGAGCCCGTGGCTTAGGCTGCCCTTCTGGGGCTCTGGGGGATTCTACAGGCTTCCTTGCTGGTTCACCGGTGGTCTTAGTGGTCTGCTTTAGCTTCTGTTTGCCATTTCCTTCTTTATGGTGATGTATCATGTCAAAGAGAAAAGCAAGTGGCTCATGCTGCTTCCCACTGACCTCCTTGGGGAGGAGAAGCTTGGAGTCCCTAGTGTCCACAACAGGATCTACCGTGTCCCCATCAGTTCCTAGCCCTGGCCTGGGCTCCGAGTGGTTGATGTGTCTGGAAGGGGAGTGAGATGAGGTTTCTGGTTCTTCAGTCTGCTCTACTGAGCCATTGTGGATGTTTTCAGAGTTAGGGACAGACTCTGTCACTGCTTGAAAATTCCTAGCCAGCATGTCCAACTTTGGGCAGTCTTTGTTTGGCCTCTCTTTCTTCTTCTTTTTCACAGCTCTTAGTTTCTGCAGCTCCTGAAGCCGCTGAAATTCCTCCTTGAAACGCTGCTCCTCATCTTCCTCTTCCTCATCCTCATCTTCCTCCCGCCGTCGCTGTTCCTCCTGGAGATGCAGGTGCTCTCGTGCCCTGGCCTCAGCTTCTAGGCGTGCCTTCTCTTCCAGCTGCCAATGTGAAAGAGAAGGTGGCTTAAGACCAAGGTAAAAATTCTAGGGGTTGAGACATACAGAAAACTAAGTAATTTAAAAAGTCAACCACATGACTGAATATCAACTTCAAAAGGGGCAGTAAGTCAAAACTTAAAACATATCTGCCTTTTACTATAGAAGAAAGGCTAACATAAAATGCAGGGTACTTGGAACAAGGTGCTGAAGGCTGGCCTCTCCCTCCCAGAGAGTTGTTTTGACTTGTCTGGTGGATGACCACATTGAGGCCACATGTGGACCCCACAGCAGCAGGGCTTGCTGCTGCCGCCCCTACCTATCTATCAACAGAATGTGTTCAAAACATAGCCAAAAACTGGAATTGCTTCCCATCCTGGCAGACAAAATACAAATCTCCATATATTTTTACTAATATGACACAGCAAACAGCTTTCAGAGATATTCATTATTACATGGCAAATAAGACATCACTTCCTCTTTGTGGTCCACCTTGACAAATTAATTTCATTCCAAGTGAAGATTGCATTTTACCATAAGTGACACATACCTCAGGAATATAAAAGGAAAGTATTCCTTCTGTTTAGAAACAAAGCCATTAAGAGTTAGGAGCAGCCAGGCATGGTGGTGCACATTTGTAATCCCAGCATTCAAGAGGCTGAGGCAGAAGGATTGAAGTTTTGAGGCCAGCCTGGGCTACACAGTGAGTCTGAAGGCAGTCTGGGCTGGGCAGTCTTGGCTATGCAGTAATATAGAGACCCTGTTGCAAAGTGTGCATGTACACGTACACACATGCGTGTGTGCACGCGCACACGCCTACACACACACACAAACACACACACACAGAGCTCCTTTCATCACTGAACTCCAAAAAGCTAGTGCTTGTAGGAAACTTTGACAAAAACATTGCCTGAAAAAAGTTTTTTCTAGGGCTGGGGAGTTAGCTCAGTGGTTCCAGCGCCTGTCTTGCAAGCGCAAGGACCAGGGTTCAATCCCTGGTAACCACATACCATACTGGGTGTGGAGACTGTAACCACATACCATACTGGGTGTGGAGACTGTAACCACATACCATACTGGGTGTGGAGACTCATGCCCAGCAGCAACCAGTACCATATTCCACAGTGCCAGGCGTGGTGGCTCACGCCTGTAATCCCAGCAGTTGGGAGGCAGAGGCAGGAGGATTGCTGTGATGTGAGTTGGAGGCTGAGCTCAGGGCCAGCCTGAACCACAAAAGTGAGACCCTGTCTCAAAAAAACCTAAGAAGTCTTTTCTAAATTTCAATTCTCATTATGTATTTGTTATTATACATTTTACCAGATGTGCATATATAGATAGACAGATAGAGAGGAAGACAGAGACATACAGATAGACACAAAGAGAGAGACTGACAAAGCATTTTGCTAAGCTGCCCAGACTGGCTTCAAACTTGTGATCTGCCTACCTCCATATCCTGAATACTAAGTAGCTGGGATCACAAGTGTGTGCTACCATGCCCAACTACATTTTCATTTTTTTGTGTGTGTGGTACTGTGGATCAGACTTGGGCAACTGTGCTTCCAAGGTAGGCACAGTACCACTTGAGCTAAACCTCTGGCCCTATTTACATTATTATTATTATTTTCTTGTGGTACCAGGGCTTGAACGCGGGACTTTGTGCTTGTGAGACAGGCACCAGAACCACTGAGCTAAATCCCAGGCCCCTGTTTACACTTTGTTTTTGGAGACAGGGTCTTGCTTTGTAGTTCAAGCTGGTCCCAAACTCACTATGGTGGCCCTCGAATTAAGAGCAATCCTCCTCCTGCCTCTGCCTCCAAAGTGCTGAGATTGTAAGCATGAGCTACCATGCCTGACATTGTGGTATGTGGTTATCAGGGATTGAATTCAGAACTTTGCACTTGCCAGGCAGACACAAGAAGCACTCAGTTAAATCCCTGATCCTGGTTGACATTATTTTTAAGTGACAACTCTACTTCTCTTGAGAAAAACTTAAATTAAAAATTATGGCTAAAACTTAACAATGATGCATTTTGTTTATGGTAATGCTGGGGAGCAACAACAGGGCCTTGGATATGCAAGGCAATCACACTACCACTGAGCTACATCTTAACTCCTACCATGACAGGTTTTGAAAAATTATTTGGCAATTCATTTAAACTTATTAAAAATCCTTTCTCTGTATGAAAAATGGAAGACTTCTTCTATGGGATCATGGTCTGTCTGCTGTCCACCATGGGATGCAGAACTGTGCCCAACGGTCAGCTGACTGTGTGCATCTATGTGGGTTGGCTGGTATCCTCTCTGTAATGATTCTGCATGCTGCTATGAGTGCCTCAATCCCTTTTTTTTGGTACTAGGGATTGAACTCAAGACCTTGTGCTTGTGAGGCACGCATGGTGCTACTGAGCTAAATCCCCAGCCCTGTGAGTACCTCATTGTCACTGCACCAGGAGTGGACAGCTGAAGTGCCTACAAGTAAGGCCACACCAGGGCAGAACGCACAGGTGAACTACACCTGCAGGTCAGATGCCACAGCCCACAGTCTGAAGGCCATTCTGTGACATGGGCTGGGCAGAGGAGTGACAGGAAGTCACTCAAAGGAGAATTCGTTTTTTGTTTGTTTGTTTTGTTGTTGTTATTTCTGGCCCTGAGTTTAGCCTCAAACTCACATCACAGCAATCGTCCTGCCTCTGCCTCCCGAGTGCTGGGATCACAGTGGTATGTGGTACTGGTCGCTGCTGGGCATGAATCTCCACGCTTAGTATTGTATATGGTTACCGAGGATCGAACCCGGGTCCTTGCGCTTGCAAGACAGGCGCCAGAACCACTGAGCTAAATCCCTGGCCCAAAGGAGAGTTAGTTTTGAACCAGTGTAGGGCACCAGCTTCCCAACTCAGCTGCTCGAGTCACTCTTAACCCTGATGTCCATGTCACACACTGGCCCTCAACTGAAATGCTCAGTGGGTCAAAAACAGCAGGAGCATGGGGAGTGGCTGCTCCTGTGTCCAAGAAACTCTGCTAGGCCCTGCTCTCATTCCATATCTAAGGCACTATTGCACCCTGCGGGGCCAGTCCCATTCTATCCTGAGGATCCCTTGTCGCCACCTTCCTGGGAGAAAAACTGCTCACAGACAGAGGTGAAGGGACTGCCACTCCACAATTATCACCAGTACAGGATCTGAAGGTATCCTGGAAATTCACAAAAAGCGAGGTTTTTAGCCAGCTTCTAGCCCAGGACCCTAGTCAGGGAAGGCAGGAAGCTTCCCTGCTGCCCACTGTGAAGTGCTATAAGCACCTGGTCACTAAACCCATGCAGCACCCCATGGAGCCACCACTTACCTTTCTCTGCTTGTGCCGGGCTCGCTTGGCTGCCCGCGTGCTGCTTACAGGCTTGGTCTCTGAGCTGTTTATAAACTGTAACAGGTCCTCTACCCTCCGATGGTCAACCACACTTTCCCGTTCTGAGATCTGATCCATTTTTTTAGGTTGTTCTTCTTTCCTCTTGGTCAGCCGTAAACGAAGTTTCTCCCTCATTTCTGCATAATTTCTACTTGTTGGTGCAGCTGGAGGCTATAAAAGTAAGAATACAACTACGCTATGCTGTAAATCATGGAATAGCTCTAAAAAATAACATGGTATTTAAAAAATTATTTAAAATATATATGCTCACTGTGAAAAATAGTAAAATAAGGTTTTTTATTACGGAAATTTAGTAAGATAATACAAATGAATTTTTTAAACTACAATTAGATTAACTCCATCTTTTTTTTTTTGTGGTACTGAGGATCCAATTCAGGATCTTGCTCTTGAGAGCCAGACAGTGGTACCACTGAACTACACACCAGTTCCTCTATTTTTTGTTTACTCTTTCATGTAAAAAAGCCTGTCTGCAGTCTTTCCATCTTTCTTCAAGCTCCCTTTCATGTATTTCATTGTTCCTAGTTCTGTTCCCTCTCTCCTCTCTTGTTTTTTGAGACAGGATCTCACTATGTAGCCCAGGCTGGCCTTGAATTCACAGGGATTCTCTTGCCTCAGCCTCCTGACTGCTGGAACCACAGGCATGCAGCACAATGTTTGGCTTGCTATCACACTGTTTATTAGTAAAACCATGTGCACACTTGAGGAAATGTGGACAGATCTAAAGTAGAAAATAAAGACCAGTATGCCCTGTATTTTCTATTAACCATCTGTCATGGCTTGTGTTCAGATGTCCTTCTATAGCCTTATGTGGTCACAGGCGAGGTCTTCTGGTGATGGTTAACGTGGTGTGATGCTGGGATTGAGGGTGCCCCTCATTGGGTGTGGATACTGTAGTAGTCCTATGGGTGGTAGCCCGGATGGTGTGTGAGGGACAGAAGCGCTGCTGCACTGCTATCTTTTGCTGCCTCCTGCCTGCTTTGCAACGCCCTTTTGCCAGTTTGCCTTGGAATCAGCTGATTAAGGACTGAAACCTCTACAAACTGTGAGCCAAGTACACATTTCCTCCTTCAACTTTAGTTCTCACCAATAAGAAAAGTAACCAAGACACCCTCCTCTAGAGTGACATTTGTTGAAATATAATTACTGCTGTGAAAAGATACGACATAGTACAAGCATCAACATCCTTTGTATTTGACCAACAAAGGGACTTGATGTCCAGATAGTACTGTATGTAGCCACACAGTATGTCACACAGAATAAATGTGCCATAATTAACAATCTTCCTACTGTGTATTTAGTAAGCTCCCTTACTTCATCAACTATTAAAAAATAAATTACAAGCATGACAATGCAGTGGTAATCTTCTTTAAGTAATTACAAGCTAGATGCAGGATCACTGCTTCTGTCCATACCCTGACTGTTCTCTGACAGTGTGCATGCCCAACATGGGTCTCACAGAGCCCGCAGATTGTACACTTACCCCACCATGCCCAAAGAACTCGCAGTAACAGCAGTCGCAGTACTTGCCCTCCTTCTGGTTAGTGGAAGTTGAGGTGCTAGAGCTGTGCTCAGAGCAGCTGTCCTCGTCGGCACTCTCGTCCCCATCGTCCTGCTGCGGGTCGTACACGCCGTTCTCACAGCGGTGCCCTTCGCAGTCAGGGTCACTACAAAGCCACACACAGCTGGTCAGCAGCATCTTCCCTGAAGGTTTAGGCTCCACGGTATTCCTGGCCACCCACCGTCTATCCACGTCACAGATAGCAATGTGTGGTGCCAGGTCCACATGGTCAGCAAAGATGGTTGGTGAGTGACTGCAGCAGCATGTCGGTGCTTTGGAAGTGTCACCGAGCAAGCACTGTCTCCCCAGTCTTCTCTTACTGCACTGTCTGCCCCTGCACCACTACTTCTGTACTGAGGAGGAGGCAGGATGGCTTTAGACGGGCCAGTTTAAAGGTAAGAGGAATGGTATGTCTATAATCCTAGCACTCAGAAGCCTGAGGCTCGAAAAGTGCCACAAATTGAAGGATACTTGGGGCTACATAGTCAGTTCAAAGACAGCTTGACTTACAAAAATCTGTTGAGAATAGTTTTTGCTTTACTATGCAGTATATTTATTTTCTTGATTTTACCCAATGTAGAACAAATGCAACTTAAAAATAAACAAGACCAACACCAACGACAGCTCACCTGCAGACACTGGGTGGTGCACTCACGGAGCCATCTGTGGTGGAGGCTGGCGGTGCCACAGGGGCAGGACAGAAGCTCTTGCGTGTGTCTGCAAAGCCAGGAGCCATGGTCGTGGTTTTAGGGAATGTTGGGGCTGCAAGATTGGCAAGGTGAGGTGTGGAGGCTGGGGAGAGTGCAGTGGGAGAGAGGGTGGGAAGTGGGGCTAGGCCTGTGGGACTGCTCCTGGGAGCGGCGGGTGCAGAGTGCCTGTGTTCCTCCTTGTTGATGCTGTGAAAGACGTCACCTGTGTAGAGACACAAGTGACACTGCCAATGGCTGAGGAAAACACAGACTTTCCTGTTTCCTTTAATAACATATTTCCCAAGTTTCTGTTTTGAAAATTTCAGACCTAAAGAAAGTTTGAAGCACTAGGAACCATCCTTCATGAATCTGTCACAGTCTCGTGTATTATTGTGTGCAGAGGGGAGCATGTGTGTTTGGGCCTGACATCTGAAGAAGCTGTGCCTCCCAAGCCCAGCTTTGCTGCTCAGCTTCTTCCTTTCTCTTTTCGTAAGGTGGACAAGTCCTAAGAGGCCCACTGCTCACCAATCTGTGTTTATCTTGTTTCATTAGATTTAGGTGAGTTGTTCTGGGTGCAAATCCAAAAAAGGAGGAGTCTGACCCATCGTCACACATGATGGCAACAGGAAGCATCCGCCGTCCTTTGTGCAGCACTGTCAAGTGCAGGGCTGCCAGCTTCCTGCCTGCTGGGCCAGTCCTGTGGTGCAGTGGAAACACCATGCTCCCCAGCCTTACTGGTTTTCTTTCTTTCTCTTTCTTGCTTTTTGTGATGCTGGGGATGGAACCCAGGGATTCTCAAATGTTAGGCAAACACTTAACACTGAATTACAGTGACACTGCCAGCACAGGGTCCAGGGTTTCAAACACTGGTTGTGCTGACTTCAAGGAGCCGCTGCACTGCTGGCCACAGAGTGGTGAGTTTCTACTTCTCTTCTTGTCACATACCCACAGTGGTGTGATGTGAGAGAAAGCTCGTCACTCCCAGAGAAGGCATGAGTGCCCCGTGGACTCCTGACTCTCTCCTGAGCGCAGGGACCCAACACATGAACACTGCTCCCCAGTAAACTGGCCCTTGACTCTCTTTCTGATGTTTGTGCCGCCTCGACTCGGTGGTCGAGGTCCCCGTCCCTTGCCATCGCTCCGGCTCTCTCACTGCTTCTCCGCTTTCAGGCCCCTGTCATTGTTAGTAAATGAGTCAATATGTCAGGCAGCCTTTGACTCAGGCTTTTCCTAATGCAGCCCCTAAGGAACCTGCCATGTGCTTAAAAAGCAGTGACCAGTTTGTACCTGAGAACAGGAGTGCAAATTTGGGAGGTGAGCACCAGTGCTATAAAGCCCAGGGCATGTGGTGTGACAGGGACAGTCATGCTGTCTGTGCAGGAGCCCTTCCTGTGACTACCTGTGTGCCTCTTGCTGGGTGTGACGATGGCAGCGACACAAGGATAAGGGAGAGGAAGCAAGCCCAGTGGCTCCAGGCTATGGGGCCTTACCTATTGAAGGAGGTCTCTTGGATGACACTTTAAACTGGCTGTTGCTTGACTGCACTGTGGTGGCTGTGCAGGACACAGACGATGTGGCGGAGGAGGTGGCCATGACAACTTTGTTCGCTTCCATAAAAGCATCTTGGAAATTGTACAAACATTTCTTTTTTGCAGCATTTTTTTTCTCTTTATTATCCAAAGCTGTAGACGCATCACAGCTTTGTGGAGGAGGGAGGGCGTCAGGTCTTGTTTCTGAGAGTGCTGGACCTAATAGATCATTCCCTTCAGGGAAGAATGGGAAAATTAAAGACTTCTAAGACAAATAGCACCTAGTGAAATCTGCAGGGCACACTAAGGACTGAATGCGGGGCTGCTGCTGAATTAGGACTCTTCTGGGATGATGCTAGGCAACCAGTCTTTATTCCAAAGGTGGAAATTTATTGAGCATCTACTATGTGCCAATCCCCGTGCTAGGTGCTTTACAAAATTATTTAACATCTTAAAATTACTTTCTCAGTTTGGTACTGTTATTCCCATCCTAAAGATGAAGAAACTGAGGCTCAGAGAGGCTAAGCAACTTGCCTAAGGTCACACAGCTAGAAATCCTTTCCAATCACAGATCAGGATGTCAAGTCTAGCTTCTGTTCTGAGCACATGCAAGGGATGGGGATGAGGACTGCCAGGAGCTCAAGCCACATGAAGACAGAGAGGAGGTACAGGTACCTGCCCCTCCTCGGCTGCCCCTGACCCTGTGGTGTTGGAAGTTATAGCTAAGCCTCAGCAGTTGAGGCAGTTGGGGAGAAAGCAGCTTGTTAGAGGGGAGAAACCCCACTTTGGCCAATACAGAAACCAGAGAAGAGCGGAGTCATTGCACCTGAGTATACTGTGGTACTGGCTCCGGGTCCTATTCCTTGGGCCAAGGTCTGGCTATCACCAGAGCCTGAGAACTAAACACCAGGCCCAAGCTCTGGAAAGCAGACCCGTAGCAGCTTAGGGCGTGCCAGTGCCACTCACTGTGCTGATGAGCAGCCCAGAGGGGGGCCCGAGCCAGAGCCGTGCTCTGTGCCATCAGTGCTGTGGGCCCTGAGTGCTGATGTGAAAGGATGGAGGGGAGGCTCCAAGGGGGCTCCTGCTGCAGAGGGGCCAGGGAAGCAGCTGCACTGCTGCTTTCGGGATCCCATGGGAGGCTACACCAAAGATGGCAATCTACTCGGCTTGGATAATTTTAAAATCTTAAGAAAGTTTTAACAAATTCCTTACCAGAAATTGTATCTGGCAAGAAAGTGCCAGGATTCCAGTTCTTATCATTCATCACTTCTGATCCCCAAAGACTTATAAATTTAGAACTATTCCACTCTGGAGTACTCCCAAAACAGCTCGGATAAATATGGTCTTGAAGAGATGCATTGAATACCTGATGCTTATTTGTGTGATTCTGAACAGGTGCTGGTGGTAAAGCCTACAAAAAAAAATTTTCTAATCACATATTGAAATTAATATTCTGCTTATCTAAGAGTACTTCAGCTATAAACAGATCAACTATAACTACAACCTTGAGGGATGTGCCCCCCACAAGCTGGTGCCCATGGAAGAGCATATCTCGCAGAGCACCATGCGGCTTATTTTTAAGACCGGACATGTGTAGGCCAATCTGAAGCAGTGGTGGATTTCAAAAGCAAAAGATGCCTTTGGACAACTCAATAGGCTCTAACACGCCTCCCATCTAGTGACATTTCAAATGTGACTCATATGCCTATGGCCTCCTCATCTCACATTTTAACAATCATGGCTGGCAAGTCCACTTAATCACTGATGAAAATGGTGCACCTTTCACTGCCCTCACTCCTGGGCATGCCTCGGCACAGCATGAACTAGTGGGATTCCCTGGGGGCTTGCAAGCTGAGGCCCTGGTGAGCTGGGCTGGGCCCTGGAGGCAGGCCTGCATGGAAGGCCCCACGGCAAGGAGATGAGGGT
Organism: Petromus typicus; assembly: GCA_004026965.1. Taxonomy (NCBI): domain Eukaryota; kingdom Metazoa; phylum Chordata; class Mammalia; order Rodentia; family Petromuridae; genus Petromus; species Petromus typicus. Next base: position 26,502 of record PVIR01012817.1, on the reverse strand, counting down.
CGACAGGTGACTAGCAGTATGCATGTTTGCGGCGTGCTGCATGTCCCTGGCATTCCTGAGGCTTCCTTGCACTATCCTGCACCCAAGCCTAGCCTGGCCCCTGCCGCCCTTATGGACACACTGCTTGGCAGCCTTCATGTGGGCTTCCACCAATCCTTTGCCTCAAAGCAGCCAAGTGATCTCTACTGAGTGCCATGCCCATGCTTACAGCATCACAGGGCTTCCTGCTGCTTCCAAGATAAATCCAACACCTTATCATGGCTGCATGAGACCCAGGGAAATGGGCTGGCCTCCCTCTACCCTGGACTCATAGGCCTTCCCTCTCTTGTCTTTGAAACCTCAAGTGCCTTTCCACCTTGACCTGCTCATGCTGTTTATTGGGACCTTCACCCTGCTCATGTACTTATTCACAGGCTGCAGTCCAGATATCACCTTCCCAGGGTCACCGCCACCACCACTTCTGCTCCCACAATCTCAGACCTGCACCTCGGACCAAGGCAAGTCCCAGTAAGCCCACTGGGACTCCTGATCTTCCTCACTGACCACAAGTGAATGTGAGGCATCTCTAGGCTACTGGTTAATGGCTGGCTCTTCCAAACCACAGATGCTTCTCAAGGGAATGGGACGTCTGGCTCCTGGCCTTGCTGAGCACCCCTGGTCAATGCTGGGCATAGTGTCCCCCTGGCAGGATTTAGGCACTGCTGAACAGAAGAATGTCCAGCAGGATCCTTGCCCTGAAGAAGCTACATGTTTGGTGTTGGGAGGGATCCCCAGCAATTCTATTGCCCAAGATGAGGAATAAGCAGGGAACCCTGGGAGTTGGGTATTCCCACCTATAAGGGGTGGCTCGAGAGAACCCTAGGGGGCCTATAAGGGGAAAACAAAGGAAGGACAGGGGGCAGAATCCAAGGATGGTCACATACACAGGCTTCAGGATGATGGGGCAACGGCCACACCAGAGCTGGCTGTGTGACTCCTGAATGCACGTGGGAGCCACAGGGGATGTGAGGCAGCAGGGGAGATGACGTAAGTCAGGTCTGTGTTAGGAAGATCCATCTGTGACGATAGGGTAGATGAGAAGATGGGGGAGAAGACTGAAGGGTTAGGAAGTGATGGTGAAGAGGGGAGCTAGTGAGGAAAGGAAGAATTCTGGAGTTGCCAGACAGAGTACAGATTGAACATCAAGTTCAGGGTCAACAGAAGGGCGTAGCCAGTGACAGCTGATTTGAACTTGAGTCCCACTTACCTCTCTGCTTCCCTTTGACTAGCTGTGTGACCTCAGGCAAATCACCCACTCTTTTTTATGCTTTAGTTTTCTCATCTGTAACCTAGAAATACCTACCTCCAGAGTTCTGCTAAGAGCTAGCACTTATTTGCTGGACTGCAGGAAATGGGCAGAGTGCAAAGATGAGGAGCTATCATTTTCTAAGAACTCTAATTTTCTATGGTCGCTGGACATAAACCAACCAACTGAACAATCCTCCCAGCTGCAACCAGTCTCTTGCACACTTCCAGCAGAGAGGAAGTGGGTAGTACCTCCTCCTGATGCCTGGTAAAGCTCAGTGCATCCCTGATCTTTGGGTCTTGAGAGAGTGGGGAGGGAAGGGCTGGAGCAGTGTATGTTGAACTTAGCAGTGGGAACAGACAGGCCCACAGGATGAAAAGGAATCCCAGGGAACAAAGAGTAAAGAAAACCATTTGGACTGACACTATGTTCTACACACTGGTGGAAAGCTATGTGCTGCTTTGCTAACAGTAATCAACGGGAAGTAAGTCTTGGAGGCCTTTAGTTCAACTCAGTGTAAGCCTGCTTTCCGGCACTTTTGACTCTGGCCCATCTTGCTGGTCTAGCAGGCAAGCTCTGCATGGCAGAAGTCACGTAAGCACTTCCCGAGTCTCTTGTCATACAAAGCTGTGCACTGTCCAAATTCCCTTCAGAAAGGCAGTCTGACCAAGTGGGCTCTCCTACTCTGCAAAGCCATCCAGAGGCATCACAGGCTCCCTCTCCAGGGTTACTTCTCTAGCTGCATCTTCAAATTACACTATGCAAACCACAACATTCTCAAGTGTTATATTCATGATGTTTTTGTCTCCCTTTTAGGCTGCAAACTCTTCGAAAACATCAAACAGTATTAATTCATTTTGTTTTTCCTAGAGCATAGCACAGGCCTGGCACATACTGGGTGTTCAATAAATGTTTGCTTAAAGAAACAAGGAAGTTACCAACTTTAAAGGAATAAGGTAACACTTATTCCTTTAAACTCAGCTGTAGAGACTGAAGGCAAGGGTGGTCAATAACAAAAGCAAGTTGTGTGGTTTTCAGTGGTTTGGTATAGATGCCTACTGAGCTAGCAGCTCTAGGGCTTCTTTCAGAATAAAACATTACCAGTCAACTAGACCATTTCAGGCCATGTTCCCTAAGTGCACCAGGAAGTGAGTCTGTTCCAAAGTCAGTGTCTTGGAAGGGGAACCATACACTGAACAAGAACACTGATTTCACTGTTTACACAAATCCACAAATCTTCAATTGCTTGAACTTTGGATGGCTTTCCACTTCAGACAAAGGAGGTAAATCACAGAAGGATATTTCTGCTCTAAATGAAAATCCTGACACAAATGCCAACACCAACCAATGCTTATGCTAAGATGCTCTGCCCTCTGAGTGGGCTCAACCTGACCTCCCCACTGACACCACCCCTGACACCAGGCTGGACACCAGGGGTGTGGGTGCAAAAGATGATAGACAAAGATGGAGTGGAGTGGGGATAGATAAACTGATCCCAGGAACAGGACAATTCAGACAATTGGCTCTATTCTGTATTTCTGACTAACTGAGGCTATTCAATAGGTTCCTCTCAGAGATGGTAAACAGGCAAAGGACCACCTTGCTAGCTCTCAGGCTGGAAGAGCTGAATTCTACCTCTAAAATAAAGTGTAAATTTAGGACTGCATGTCCTCTAAATCACTATTTATGTGGGGGTTTTCCTCACAGCAGTGTCCCCCACAACCCGAGCATATACCTGTGCCATATTTTTACTATTTCTGTTATGGCTTGTGTCTAGATGTGCCTCTAAACCCTCATTCAGTCATAGGTGGGAGTTTTGGAGCTGGCTGGATCAGGGTGTGTGAATGTGGATTAAGGGTATGATACTGGGATTAAAGGTAAGGGAAGCCTCACTTTGGGTATAAATGGCACTAATCAAGAGGCTTGTTGCCTGTATGGAACAGAAAGGAACAGAAGAACAGTGCTGCTGTTGCTGCCTTGGCTGCTTCTGTTGCTGCTTGTTGCCTTCTGCCTGACCTGCCATGAATTGTTTCTCCTCTGAGAGGCTCTTCTGCCATGCCACCCTGCCTAGGAGTCAGCCGGCTATGGACTAAAGCTTCTACAAACCATAGGCGAAATAAATCCTTCATCCCTTAACTTGTGGGTGATCAGTAAAGTTGGAAGTTTTTGGTTCTGATACAGATCCTGGCCCTGCAAAATGGTGACCTAGTAGCCCCAGGCCAGGGAGAAATCTGCCTGAGAAAGGGCAGGGTGTGTGTGTGTTGGGGAGCAGGATACTGATGCATCGCTTCTGTCTGTAGGAACGACACAACAATCTGTTCTGGAGCAAAACTTTAATGGAACAATCAAAAAAAAAAATCCCCTCTCCACTTCCCTCTACCCGCTCTTATATACCCTAACCAACACGAAGGCCACCAGCGACCCAATCATCTTCCTTCTGTCCTAATAAGGTATCACAGCTGTGCGGCAAAGCAGGTTCCGTCACTTAATCCACGCCCCTTGGCAATCTGCCCGGCGCTATCTTAGCAGGTGCTACTCCCGACAGGATACCTCCTGCCTAGCTTGTTCTGCCTTCAGAGGCCTTCTGCTGTGGGTCAACGCTCCACAGAAACTACCAAACTCTGTACCTACAAAAAAACCTCAGTTAACAAGCTGCTAGAACAAGGGCAAAGGACACACAGTATTAAAAAGTAGTGAGAGGGCCGGGAGATTTAGCTCAGTGGTTCTGGCGCCTGTCTTACAAGCGCAAGGGCCAGGGTTCAATCCCCCCTGGTAACCACATACAATATTGGGTGTGGAGACTCACCCCAGCAGCAATCAGTACCACGTACCACAGTGCTGGGCATGGTGGCTCACGCCTGTAATCCCAGCACTCGGGAGGCAGAGGCAGGAGGATTGCTGTGATATGAGTTCGAGGCTGAGTTCATAATCAGCCTGAACTATAAAGCAAGACCTATCTCAAAAAAAAAAAAATAATAAAAAAATAAATAAATAAATAAAATAAAAGTAGTGAGAGACATGAGGTGAGGTGAAGGGAGGATGCCCCAAGGGTACACATGATATGCCAGTTACTGAGTGACACAGGGATGACACTTGCCCCATGGGAAGCAGCAGAGCTGGACTCTCAGTACCACACTGGCACCTGGCACCAGCAGATAAAAATCCTCTCCTAAGGAGGTATCCCTTTGCCAGGGCCTGGGGGACTGCAAAGTGAACCGCACGCACACAGGAACACGCACACACACACACACACACACAACCTCATGATAAAAAACTACCCAGATCGAAAAAAGAGCACACTTGAGTGATGCCAGGACGAATAATAAAAACATATTTAGATCCTCAAGGTTTCATTCAAACACAGAATAACTATAGCCAGGTATGATGCTGCATACCTGTAATCCCAGCACTTTGGGAAGGTGAAGCAGGAGAATTCACGTTTAAACCCAGCCTATACATTTCAGTGAGATCTTGTCTCAAAAATAACAAAATAGCTTGGGATGTAACTCAGTGCAAAGACCCTGGGCTTAGTCCCCAGTAAACACACACACACACACACACACATGAAATCAAAAAGAAAATCAAGGAGGGCTAGATGTAAAGCTCTGGGATGGCATGTTTGCCTAGCATTTATGAAGCCTTGGGATCAATCTCCATTACTGGAAATTTCTTTTTTAAATCAAGAAACAAAGGAATATAAAAAGTTGTTGGGGGGCCTGGGATTTAGTTCAGTGGTTCCAGTGCCTGCCTTGTGGGCACAAGGGCCCAGCTGATCCCAGTAACCACATACAACAATGCTGGGCGTGGTGATTCACACCCATCAACAATTAGTACCAGAGTGTTGGGCATAGTGGCTCACTCCTGTAATCCCAGCACTCAGCAGGCAGAGGCAAAAGGACTGCTGTGAGTTTGAGGCTGAGCTCAGGGCTAGTCTGAACTACAGAGACCCTTTTTCAAAAAAAATGTTGTTGGGCACATTTGAAAAAGTAAACCAAAGCTTAGAAGTAAGAATTACAGTTGTGGGGCCGGGGAGTTAGCTCAGTGGTTCCAGCGCCTATCTTGCAAGCGCCAGGACTCGGGTTTGATCCCCGGTAACCACATACCATACTGGATGTGCAGACTCACGCCCAGCAGCAACCAGTACCACATACCACAGTGCCGGGCGTGGTGGCTCACGCCTGTAATCCCAGCACTCGGGAGGCAGAGGCAGGAGGATTGCTGTGATGTGAGTTTGAGGCTGAGCTCAGTGCCAGCCTGAACTACAAAGCGAGACCCTGTCTCAAAAAAATAAAAAAAGAATTACAGTTGTAATTAATACTAAGTGGCAAGTCAGGCATCATTAGAAAATCACTGACTTGGAAGACTAATCCAAAGAGAAAGCTCTCAGAATTTAAGACTGAGAGATAAAGGGCTGAGAAACTGAATGAACTTCAGGTACAAAGAACATATGAAATTTCAGGAAAAGTCAATGAAAGACCTGAGAGCCACTACACAATTATCTTCACAACGTCAACACAGAAATGAACAAAAGTGGGCCAGGGATTTAGCTCAGCAGCATAGCACTTGCCTGGTGAGCACAAAAGTTCTGAGTTCAATCCCCAGTACCAAAAAACCAAACCAAAACAAAACAAAAAAATAACTCAGAAGTGATCAGACAGGGGAGCTAAAATGATTAGTATGAGAAGGACTGGCCTATCAGAATGGATGGGTTATGAGAGAGGAGAAGGCAAGAAACACCTACAGTAGGAGTAATGAAGAGTGTCTTGTGATGGGTTCAGCAGCAGAGTGGACACAGCCAAGAAAAGAACCAGTGGGCTGCAAGATATGTCAACAGAAACTTCTTGCAATGAAATGCACAGAAACACAAGAATTTTTTTAAAAAGTCCCAAACAAAACAAAAATTCACTATAGCCAGACATCCAAGAATGACCACACAAGACAATCATAATGCTCAATGGATGAGCAAAGAAATACTTGAGGTACTAATGGCCAAAAGCCTCCAAGGTTAATGACAAATAGCAGAGATCCAAGAAGTTTGGAGAGTACCAGCAGAATAAAACTTTCCAGGCTACATAAACATAGGCATAGAATATGAAGACTGTAGAAAACCAGGGACAAAAAACAATCTTGAAAGCTGCCAGAGGTAGGTGAGGTGAAAGGATCTTTAGAGAACAAGTCGAAGAATTACAAAGGGTCTCTGAAGAAACCATATAGGCAAAGGAAAAGAGTTAAATATATATTTAAAGTGTTCAAAGACAAATAACCACCAACTCAGAATTGTGTATCTAGTGAAAAAATTCTTCCAAAGTAAAGAAGTACAGATTTCCTCAGAAAAACCAAATGAGGAGACTCATCACCATCTCTTCTGTCCCGAAGAAATGTTAAAAAAAAATATTCAGGCAGATGGAAAATAATACAGTCCAGACACTAGGATCTACACATAGAAATGAAGAGTGGTGGAAAAGAATTAAGGAAAAACTAAGCCTTTTGCTTCTCAGGAACTCTTTAAAAGATACTGGTTTAAAGCGACAACTACCATGTCCTGAGTGGTCTGGTTATGAACCAGGACAGCATTGACAAAAATCACAAGTGGAGGGACAAGGAGCTTTGCTGCAGCCATCTGTACTTTGCATGATGCTCAACAGTGTCATCTGAAGATGGAGCTTACAAAGTTAAAAATGAATGTTGTGCAGCTGGGTGCAATAGCCTACACCTATCATCATAGCTCCTCTAGTGGCTGAGGCAGAAGTGCTCCAAGTGTGAGGACAGTGTGGGCAACTTAGCAAAACCGTGTCTCAAAAAATAAAAAGAGCTGTGGATATAGCTCAGTGGTAGAGCACTTCTAGCTAGGTTCAACACTTAGCACTGCACCAAAAATAAAAGTATAATGTCAGCTCCAGCACAACTGCCAAAAACAATTTTAAAGATAAATATAATTGATGTGCTGAAAGGAGGTAAAATGGAACCACAAAATACTCAATTAAAAAAGAAAAGAATGGGAGCTGGGTGTGGAAGTGCAAGACTATAATCTCAGTACTCGGGAAACTGATAGTGAGTTTGAGCCTGGAGAATCAGGTGAGATTCTATATCAAAATGCCAAAACAAAAAAAGCTGAAACCCTCTGGAAATGAAAAGAAAACAATGAAAAAAAAATAGGTTGCATTAAACCAATCATACCTACAAATCATTTTACATGTTAGGGTTTCCTAATTGGGGTGAGAGGAGACATGCTGTAGATGGGATCCAAAATGTCCCCAAAAGTCTCACTCATTGCCCTAAAGGCTTGAGTGCCAGGTGATGGGGTTTTTGGAAGACAACTGGATCATGAGAGCATCATTATATCAAAAATCTACTGCTAAACCCACAGCTGAGGCTAGGAGAGGGGTCCTAGTCGTGAAGGAGGTCCTGGGACGCATAACTCAGAAGGGAGTGTCCTGCCCTTGCAGTTGCTGCTCTTTCCACCTCCTGTCTACCGCTGGGTGAGATGCTTTGTCCCATCATGTCTCCTGCCTTGAAACCCGGTCTCACCACAGGCCCCGACACAACAGACCTGCTGACCATGGACTGGAACTCTGAAACCCAGAGCCAAAACATACCTTTCTTCCCTCTTCTAAGCTGTCTGTCGGGTATTTTTAATTAGTGACAAAAATCTGACAGTAGGAAAAAAACAAAACACAAAAATTCAAATGTGATTCAAATAAATACAGCAATGAAAAAATAGAGAGCAGAGAGTATAAAAACAAGATTTAACTATACCTAACTATAAGGAACCTAAAGACTTGAAAATGAAACAACCAATGGGTCAAAGAAGAAATCACAAGGCAGATTAGAAAAAACTTGAGACAAAAGAAAATGAAAGCACAAAACAACCAACATATACGGGATAAAATGAAAAAAAGGACTGAGGTGGACAAGTATAACAATAAACACTTCCATTAAAAAGATAATACTCTGGTATGAGAAAATAAAGATGTAAATGAGTCCTAGCATTGTATGTTATATATTGTGAAATAGAAAATGCTCAATGTAAAATAGGGTGAAGGGGGAAAATGTTGAGATTGTAACAAAAAAGTAAGGAAACAAATTTTATGTATATGGGGGGGTGGTAGGGTGGGTAGGGCTAGG
>PVIR01012817.1:0-17992 GCA_004026965.1 Petromus typicus | reverse complement strand
TGAAAAAAAAAAAAAAAAGATAATAAATACAGCTGGAGCTATAGATCAGGGGCAGAATCCTTGCCTACCATACTTGAGGCCCTGGGTTCAGTTCCCAGTACGGAGGGAAGAGGGAGGAGAAAGATTTCAAATGAACAACCTGACTTTAAAAGTTAGAGAATTAGAAAAAGTACAAACAAGGGCTAGAGGGAAGAAAGATATGTTTTGGCTCTGGGTTTCAGAGTTTCAGTGGCAGAGGGCTCTCATGCACGTGCAAGGTTCTGGACTTAATGTTCAAGACCGCAAAGAAAAACAAAAATAAGCCAGTGCATGCCTGTAATCTCAGCATTGGGGAGGCAGAGGCAGGAGGATCACTGTGAGTTTGAGATGAGACCAGCTGAACTACTTAGTGAATTGTGATTTCAAGGCTATCTTAAAGTATACAGTGAGACCCTGTAACAAAAAACAAACCAAAAGCTTTAGTGCTAGAGAGTCAGGCTCTGGGGTTGCCAGGGAGTAGCTGAGATCAACTTCTGTTTCCAGCCTCTGAGGCACAAGGATCCACTTTTAAGACCCAGAGGGAAAATATGACCTTTAACTGAAGAGGAGACCTGAATGATGTTTGAGAAAACAGCAAAATACATGGGGGAGAATCTTCAGCTGCTGGTTGACAGGTCCAATGGAGTCTACTGTTTTAGGCTGCCCAACGACTGGGTGCATTATGTGAGTGAGAAGAGATTCTAAAGCTGGCTGCCAATATCTCTGGGGATAAGCTGGTTTCTCTGGGAAACTGCTTTGGAAAATTCACCAAGACTCACAAGTTTCAGCTGCACATTATGGTGCTCGATTACCTGGCACTTTACGCCAAGTATAAAGTGTGATAAAGCCTGGAGCAGAGCAGTCGTTCCTATATGGAAACCTTGTATTGAAATCAGTCTCGGCAGGATCACTGAAAATACTTCTCAGTACTAGGGAGAGGTGGTGTACTCCCTGGCAGATATCACTTTGGGTTTTGCGGTAGCAGCAAAGACTACGCAAGACTGTAGGAAAGTAGACCCAATGGTGATTGTGGTATTTCATCAAGCATACATTGGGGAATACATACAGCATGCAGAGACAACTGACTTAAATGAAGTGGTCAAGAATCTAAGAGCTGTGTGGAAGGGCTCAGCTTTGTTTCTTGTGTCTGTGTAGATGCTTCCATCATGTGGAATTTTGTCAACACCGTGACCTCCACAAGGACTTCTTAGTTTAATATACTGTCACTAATAAGTGCATGCTGGATTCTTACACAGAAATGACTCTAAAGTGGTTTTAATTCTTGTTTTTGTGACACAACAGAATACTCTTGACTCAGGGGGCTTATTCTGAATGATAGGTTCTAAATCATTGGAACTGAGGACAAGAACAGCTTATCATTGTTATCTGTAATAACATCTTGTTTTCCAGACTCACAGTAACAACATAGTAAGGTTTTTTTTTTTAATGAATATCATGAAAGATATTAGAATATATGAATAGTAGCCTATGTCTCAGATTTTGCAAGTGAAGTTCAGCTCAATTAGTAAGTGCCCTTTATTTAGCTGTCTTTCCATACAGTAAGTGCTATATGTATGGAAGAAAAATTTATATTCAAATTTTAGTTCTTCTCTTCCCCACTCTATGGCCTTGGAGGAGTCATTCAACTTTAGTGAGCATTATTTTTGTCTTCTATTAAAAAAAAAAACAACCCATCATCCTAGGAATGGCTTTTAGGATCAGAAATCATGATTTTAAAGCATCCACTCCAAAGCCTAGCAAACGGTAGGTGTTGAATAAATGGTAAGAGCTATTTTTATATTACATATCTCTATTACTAAGCATAGGATCTTAGTGTAATATGATTATATTGACTTTTTTCTTACATGTTTGACAGATTTCACCAAAGAAGCTCCCAGGTCTGGGGTGGTTTTTGATGACTTTGAGTTAATCTCCTTACTAACTATACAATGTAATTCTATTCAGATTTTTCTTTTTCTTCATGATTTGGTCATTTTTAGCATGTTTTTTAACATGTTTTTTATGCTCTGTTTTGTGAATGAAATGATCCCACGCTGACACATTCTTTTCAGCACTTTGAATTTCTTATACATGATTTCTCTTATGAACCCCTCTTTATATTACTAGACTGAACCAAAAGCACTACAGACCATGAAATTATAATTCAGCTCCATCACCTTTCCTCATACCTCCCTAAATTATTTTAGAATAAAACATTTTTTAAAGATAAAATATCAATGAAACAAAAAAGTAATTCCCTGGAAAGACCAAGAAAATTGACAAACCTTTAGTGAAATGGACTAAGAAAAAGAGAGGACAGAAATCACCAAATTAAAAGTGACAGGAAACATGATGTCATGGTACGGATCTAGAGCATCCTCTGACAGCTTCATGTGTTCAGAGGCATGGCTTTTGATGGAAAATGGACCATAAGGTGTAGTACACATCCATGATTAACATGTCTCGTTGGCTTGAATCATATGCATGACTGTCTGATTTGGGAGTTGTTTGCACCATTGGTGGTACAGGTTTAAACACTCTTATCGGTCTTTTTACTGAAAAAAAAAAAAAGAAATAGCTGCTCAATGGGGATAGTCACGCCTATACCCTGAATGGTTCAAGCTGCATGGTAGCAGGACATGCGAAGTACGGCCCTAGAATGAACATGGTAATTCACTGACAAATCCACAGCCAAACTCTATCAGGAGGTGCAGTCCAATGAGTGTGACCCAGAAGCATTTACCTCCCTCCCCAGCTCTTGCCAACTCCTCCCTCCTCTTTGCTTCTTGGCCTCCATGAAGAGAGCGGCTTTCCTCTGAGGAAGGCCCTCTATCCTGTCATTGCTCTATTTGAGCCTGTCACCTGCAGACTGAAAATATGAGCCAGAATAAACCTCGTCTTCTTTAAATTGCGAGTGTCAGGTATTCTGTCCCAGCGACAAGAAAGAGACTAAGACACACAACTACCAATGCTATAGAAATAAAAAGGATTATAAGGTATAAACACTATGAACAACTACATACCAAGGCATGTAGAAAGATCTCTAGAAAAACACCAAAATAATGAGTAAATCATGAAGAAAAAGAAAAATCTGAATAAAATTACACTGTATAGTTAGTAAGGAGATTAACTCAAAGTCATCAAAAACCACCCCAGACCTGGGAGCTTCTTTGGTGAAATCTGTCAAACATTGAAAAAACAGTCCTTAACAAACTTGTCCCCAGAACCCAAGACAGACAAAGAAATTAAAAGAAAATTGCACGCTAACATGAACATTGATACCTATGAGAAATCAGAAGACCAGAATGCGGACAGACAGTGTAGACACCAAAGAGTATGCTTGTGGGTTTCAGGTGTGAGTTAGACTCTACTGAGAACTTGACTGGAGACCAGGGTGTCACATTCTGGCCAAGAATGTGTCTCATTTTGCCAAGGCCCTGCGATTTTGTAGGAGGCCAAGTTCAGAGGTAATGGTGGAGTTGCTAAAAAGAAATTTCAAGACAGTACAACACTGGCTTTAGCGAGGTATTTGACTCATATTCACAATGAGAATTCAGAGTAAAAAGCATAGCAAAAACATCTGAAAAATTTGCAATTTGACCAGAAAGGAAACAAGTGTAAAGCTGAAGCCAAAGACAAAGCATAGTAGCTGATGAGACTGGTGCTATTAGAAAGAAGCCAGGTGCTCTGCACTGGGGGATTGCCCTTTGGGAGCTAGCCAGACTCCCCTCCCCACAAGTGCAAGAGTATAAAGCCTCAATTCTTTAGGGACTGCATTAATAAAACAGTACCAGAGCACTCTATTCACTCATACGATTTTTTATTATAACTACTTTGAACTTTTAATAACTTACATTTCAATATATAAATTAAATGTATTGTTGGTATAAAGATACTTGGAAACAAAATTAGTGTTCAAGCTGTTTTAACTTCAAGAAAATTAACTTTTCCCTTTCTTCTTTCTTTTTCCAGTACTGAGAACTAAACCTAGGGCCTTCACACTGACCTATATTCCTAGTCCTGTCTTTGTTTAATTTTGATTTGTTTGTTTTAATTTTGGTGTCTCCTTAAATTGCTATGTTGTCTGGGTTGATCTCAAACCTGCAGTCCTCCTGTCTCAGTGTCCCAAGTGACTGCAACTCTAGGTGTGTAACAGCATACCTCGTGTAAAACAGTTTCTCACAGTACTCATCCTAAATATTTTTGTACTGAATATTTATATTCAATGGCCAAAGCAAAAATTACAAGAAGAATTGAGACTATCACGACATGAAGTCTTAAAGCAACAACCATGATTTTCCCAGCAAAGAAACTCCCCAAAGCCCTAATGCTGCAGAAAGGGACACAAAGGCAGGATAGAGCCTCATTAGGTATAATTCCTCTATCCTCAGCACCTGGACTCTTACTTGAGACTATGCTGGGAATGGCACACGAGTGGGCTCCTGGCTCTTCTGAGAAATTTCTCACATAAATGAAGCCATCCTAACCCAGCCTAGCTCTGTCTGGATGGAGCCTCCCAGCTTCCAGGGGCTTCCACCTACCCTGTATTTAGGCAGAGACAAAGCTACAGTATTTAAGCAGGCTATACCAATTCACAAACTCATACTTCAAGATCTGATAATAAACTTTTTGTTTTCTCATTTGGCACAAGTGCTCTTTTGCTGACTACATCTAATTTTTCCCATTTTAGGGCCAACAAATGTATTTTTAAATGGATCAGTGCATAATTTTGATATTAATAGCAAAGTGGTTAAAATAAAGATTCATTATAAATTCCCACGTTTCTATATGATCTCTACATATAGGCCCTAAAATATTTGTCTGCTTTTTTGGGGCAGGGGTTGATGAGGATTGAAGCCAGGGCTTTCACACTGAGTTACATCTCTAGTCTTTTTTTTTTTTTTAAAGGGAAGGCCTCGCTGAGTTGCTGAATTGCCTAGATTATGCTTGAACTCTCGGTCTTCTTGCCTCAGCCTCCTAGAATACTGGGACTCAGGGGTGTGTGTCAACATGACGGCTTATATTATATTTGCTTTTCGTTTTTTTGAGACAGGGTCTCGCTTTATAGTTCAGGCTAGTCCAGAACTCATTAGGTAGCCCAGGCCGGTCTTGAACTCACAGTAGTCCTCCTGCCTCTGCCTCCTGAGTGCTGGCATTGCAGGCATGAGCCACCACACCTGGCACTGTGGTATGCAGTACTGGAGATCAAACTTAGAACCTTATGCTTGCCAGGCAGACACTAGAACCACTGAGCTAAATCCTAGGCCCTATATTTGCTTTTCTACATGTGAATCTTTCACACTGACCTGTGGCATTAAAGTTTAATGTCAAAGGGAAAGATATTAGATAAGATGTTTACAAAAATGTTTTTCTTTTCCTTTTATCCCACACAAACTTCTTATAACATCCCCCCAAGAAAAGGACAAAGTCAGGAAAGAATCTTGCGTGTGTATCTGTGTGTGTGTGTGTGTGTGTGTGTGTGTGTGTGTGAGAGAGAGAGAGAGAGAGAGAGAGAGACAGACAGACAGACAGACAGAGACTAAGTCTCGCTATCTAATATGGCCTGGCCTTGAACTCACTATGCAGCCCTAGCTGGTCTTACACTCATAGCAACACTCCTGCCTCAGTCAGCCTCCTGAATGCTGGGTTTAAAGGCATGAGCTACCATGTCTGGTTCAAGAATCATTTTTTAAACTACTGTCCAAATAAACTGTAGGAATAATCAACCTCATTACTTTCCTCGAATACTTTCAGGAACTTTTTTTTTTTTCTCAGTACCAGGGATTGAACTCAAGACCTTGTGCTTGTAGGGCAGGCAGGGTATCACTGAGCTAAATCCTTGGAGCAGGAACTAATTCTTGAATAGCTTCTATTGACAAAAATATGTAAGAGAATATTCTATAATATTTCCTCAGGCTAGGCTAGAACTTTGTTCAGGTAAGAACTGGGAATGAATAGCTTCCTAATCTTATGCATTTTCTCTGAGGAAAACAAGCCAGAAAGATCGCAAAAACAGCCTGTGACTAAGTAACTGAAGTTATGTTTTGAAAACTGCTCTGTGAATAAAGACACTATTGAATGTTTAAACTGAGCAATATTTAACCTATCAATATCTAATCATGAATATAATGCAGTAGTTGTGCAATGCTGTAATAGAACATGCCCAACATGTTCTAGTCTTTTCTAACCTTTTGGTACTTTCCTCCCACCTTTACTACTTTTCGGCAAACATACATGGAACCCTCCTCAGTACCTTCGACCCCACCCCATTCAAGGACCTCAAGAAGAAAGTCTGCAGCCTGTGCAGCCCTTGCCAAGATATGTGCTTGCATCTTTTCCAGTTGAGGACCACTGCTTTCAGTCATAAGTTAGAATGCAGGGAATATTCTATATTTTACTGACTAGACTAGCCCTAAACCAGAATAACAGACATACAAAAAGATAGAAAACAATCAGAATTATGTTAAATCAACCAAGCTACACTCATACAGAGAGGCATAGAAAGCTATCTAAAGTACAAAGAATAAAACCAATCTAAAAACTTCACTGCCGAATCTAAGGTAATAAATATACGCCCAGGGTTCTCTGAGAAGAAATGCTAACAAACCAACATCTCCTAGATCTTTATTACATTCCTCGAGGAGACTCTGAACACAGCTGTCTTCTGGGGTCCCTCCTGTCTGCTATCCAGCTCCCCTGTAGCACCTTAGGGTGGAATGGCTTCTACAGAGCTGCACATCAGGATCTCTTTAGGCTTGTGTATTTCTGCAAGACCTTCCTTTTCATGCTAAGGACAGATAATGATTTAGACCCCCAGAGGCCTCACAACAGTGATTTTCCCCATTTGAGCCAGGCTGCCGAATGCCATGCATAGATAAATGGACTTTCATGAAGGGACCTAAGTTCTGTGTATTGCCAGCATCACTTGAAAATTAATTAATTATGAATGAACTGTGAACTTCATGATTGGTTTTTACAACTGTGAAGGTTCAAAATTACAGGCACTTGAGAGAATGGAGTAAAAGTAAACATGTATAGGCCTTCCTACTCAAAACACATACTGTCCTATGTGAGCTGCCAATGCATGTATTTGTTTGGTTAAACACATGCACCTACGGGGCTCAGTGACAGGTAGGCTTTCAGGCCCTTTCACTCAGCTTACCTTACTGTGTGTGAAGGGGGACGCTGTGTACAAGGTGGGGTGGATGAGAGGCCGAGGCAGGTGTGGGACGGTGTGCAGGGGCACGTGGCCATGGATGTGCGGGTACAGGTGCAGTGCAGGGTGTGTGGGCTTCTCTGGGCTCAGGAACTGGTGACCAGGAGGGAGGGCTCCAGCCGTCATTGCCGATGCAGTTAGCCCAGAGGCTTCTTGTTTACAAACATGACATTCACAAGTATTTGGAGCTTGTTCACCCTGAAAGGGAAAAAAAAAAAAAAAAAAAAAAAAAAGAGCACTCTGATGTGAAAGAAAGATAGGGGTGAGTTCAGTTTAACTCTATTGCACTCCGACAAGCAGTTAGAAGGGAAAGACAAAGACACCAACAGAGCTACTCCCAGGGAACTTCCCTGCAGAGATCAGAGGGACTGCAGAGACTGGGGTCAGTGAGGCTGCAGCCACCAATCTGAGTCCTTGGGCAAACTGAGGGGTCAAGGGGCCACGGAAAGACAACAGAGTAGTGAAAAGAAGCTGGGGTCGGGGGAAATAACCTCAACGACTGGCTCTGTGCCATTTTGCCTTGCTGAGTTTGAGCTGCTCAATCCATACTGCACAGACCTCCACATGCCCACTGGGAGCTGAGAGGAGTGGAACTGAGCAACAGCTCCGTTTTTTCCCAGCAAATATAAAACTGACACCACTGCTGAAGGCAGCCAATCACAGGCTGGAGAAATGAGCCAAAGCAGAAGGATTCTGTATGTCAACTAGAAGAAGCTCAGAGAACAGGAGTTTGGCATTCTTGCCCCAGATCCTCCTTCTCTCAACCTAGTTTGTGGGCAGTGATGAGGAAGGACCAAAGACAGCTGTGTGCATGGTATACGGGTGAGCTCACGGGGGAGCACCCACAGGAGTGGTGCACCCAGAGGCAAGTGGCAGGGAAGCCTCAGCTCTGGCTGCCAGCTTGAGGTTGGGGTCCTGCCTGGGGTGATAAGCAGATCAGGAAGTCCTTGAAATGAGAAAGCCAGAGAAAGACCCTCAGCTGCCCACAGCTTGCTGGCTGACCAGGAGACTATGGTACACACAGAGGAGAGAATCCTAAAGCTGACCAAAAGCAAGCAGAAGGTGGACAGTGCTACCAGCTTTAACACGGATGGTGGCTCAAGGGGAGACACCTTGAGAGCGGGGGTGCCTGGCCAACCTCTGTCCAACTTACTAGCTAAGTCAAGCGGCCAAAGGTGAGATCCATGGAAGACAAGCTAAAAAGTAAAACAAAGAAATGTGGAGCTGAGCCATCAGCAGCCACATAATGTGGGGATATGGATTTTACAATGTAAGCCTGAAGTAGTAATAATACAAACAGAAACACAACAACAGCCTGGGAAGGAAAAGACAGAACCCAAAACTGCTGCATTATTTAAAATGTCCTGATTCCAACAAAAAATTATGAGACATGTAAAGAAAAAGCATGATTCACACTTTTTTCCTCCAGGAAAAAGACAGTCAATCTCTAGAAATTGGTTGTAAGTGGGTCCAGACATTAGATCAACACCCATTTTAGGGCACTGAGATTTTAGTCAAAGCAGCTATTATAACATCTTTAGACGTAAACAAAATATAGAAACAAAGAGTCAACACACATGGAATTATAAAGAAGGAAAAACTACAAAGAAGAATGAAAAGGGGACCAAAAGATGGAAGGAGAGGAAGAGGACATTAAAAAAAGTTAAGATGCATTATGTGTGTGTACAACTCCTCACAATGAAGTCAATCATTATGCCCTGAAAACATGTACTGATAAAAGTAAAAGTAACAGAAAATATGAAATAGAAATTCTAAAAGCAGGTTGATCATGGCTGTAAACTCCAATAAGAGCATCAGAAAATCTCCCTATGAAGAATAAAGTGGAAAAGAAATTAAACTACACAGCCAGGCAATGACCTGTGGGAGACTGTGTAGTACACCAACGTGCTTGTGCTAAAGTCCCAGAGAAAAGTAGAGAAGGAAGAGAACTTTAAAGAAAAAATGGCTTGCACTGAGGACTTAACTCAGTGGTTCCCGTGCCTGCCTTCCAAGTGCAAAGGCTTAGGTTTATGTAACCACATAAAACTAAGCCAGGCGTGGTTGACTCATGCCCACCAGCAATCAGTACCACATACCACAGTGCTGGGTATGGTGGCTCATGCCTGTAATCCCAGCACTCAGGAGGCAGAGGTAGGAGGATTGCTAAGAGTTTGAGGCTCGCCTGGGCTACATAGTGAGCTCAGGGCCAGCCTGAATGATAAAACAAGACCCTGTCCCAATCTGATAAGCATGAATCTGCAGATCGAGGGTCTCAGAGAGGCCCTGCACAGAGGAAGATAGAGAGACCCTGAGGACCACACGATTCTGGGCAAAGAACCACTCTGGGTGAGGAAGGTGCCAGAAACCCTGTCTGGTGAGGAAGCACAGGCCTGCAGGGAGCCAGGCTGCTCTGCTGGCACCTGGTGACTGTGACTGGTGCACCCGTCCCTCTGCTGTGGGCTCTGATGGAGGAGGCTGTGAGGAGAGCCAGACACAGGGCACAGAGCAACTCTATACTTCCCATTCAACTCTGCGGTGAGTCTAAAGTCATTTTAAAAAATAAGGAAGTTTATAAATAAAGATTGGGATAATTCATTACTAGCAAACTTGTACCAATATTATAGGATGTCTTCCAGCAAAAGAGAGTAATTCAAATCCATAAGGAAAACATAAACACAAGCAAGATGGCCAAAGAGACATCACATGTGAATATATTTTTCACATCTATTGTCTTAATTTCTCTAAAAAAGAAAGTGCAGAGCTGAGCATGTGGTACACACCTATAATTCCAGCACTAGGGAGGATGAGCTTGAGAGTTTGAGGGTAGGCTGGGTTATACCACAAATTCAAGGTCAGCCTGAATTACATAGGAAGATTCTGTCTCAGAAAAAAACCCCCAAACAAAAAACTATTGAAAGCACTAATTACAAAAGTGTTGGGTTTATAATACACATGTATAAGAAATAAAGGCTGAAAGTAAAAGGCTGATCAATACACTATCCAAGAAGTTGGAGTGGTTTCATTAATATGAGATAAAACATCAGCTGATACACACTTCATAATGATAAAAGGATCAGTATATCAGGGAAATACAACAATCATATATGTATACACATTGAACAACATCAGCCCTAATGTATGAATCAAAAAGGGAAATTAAAATCTAACATACACTTTTAAGATTTTCAGATTGTGTTAACTTTCAAGTAGACAGTATCAGGAAGTAGAGTCCCTGGGAAGATCCACCCTGAATGGTGATGAAAGCCCTTCAAAGAGATTCCTGCTCCTGTGCTCCTTGAGAAGACAGCTGTCTATGAGAAAGTAAGCTATTATGGCTCATGTGTCTCACATCCCCTCAAAGCCCCACAATTTTTTAGAGGTGGCTGAATCCAGAGTATATGACTGATTCATGGAGCTATGCCAGACTCAAGGGAACTAGGATTAAGGATGTGAGTGCCACCTGCCCTAAGTAGTCTGAATAAAAGACACTGTTAGGGTTCCTTGCTGCTTGTGCTGTCTTCTGCTGCCATGCACTAAGACACAGTCCCATCACGTTGGAGGGCAGAACTATTTCCAAGCTTATCAAAAACCAACAGGGAGTGTGCACTCGAGGTAAGGGAAGATAGGGAGGTCAAATAACCCTTATATTTACAATTCATCAGTTTTCAACAAATGTCCAATCCAATTCAGTGGGGCAAAGGACAGTTTCTGACAAACAGTACAGGATAACTAGATATCCACATATGTAAGTACGAAGTTAGGATCTAAGACCACATCAGAAGCAAGTATTGAGTCAAATAGACCACAGGACTTAAGACATAAAAGTTATAAATCTTTTACAGAAAAACAGCTTTGTGAAAGGCAAACTTTTCCTGGATAATACAGTGATACCTTGGTCATAGACAGACTCCAAGCTCAAATTTCTTACTAATTGAATGGGTTTCTAACTCTGTTCAGTAATCAAATAAAAAATGCAACTTGCAAAACCTGTATAGGGCCCGAGATGATGCTGCAGTCTAAGCACCACTCTCACCCAGACAACATACAGTGCTTCTGTTAAAGCATTAAAACATTTGTCACTTTTAAAAAAATTTCTGTACTATATTTGCATAAAACATTGTAACCATGGCTCCAAAGAAAACAGTGACACTAGCAGTAAAGCTAAGAAGAAAAAGTTCTCACAGTTTAAGAAAGAAATCGTTGAAAACTTGTTAAATTCCTGGAAAGGAAGTAAATAAGATGGAAAGGGAAACAGTCCTTAAATGTATGAAAGTATGTTTACTCATGAAAGTGAAACATAAAACCCCTGCAAAGGTGATTATTTCTCATGTATCAGATGGCAACAATGTGTCACCATCACTAATGGTTCTGACACAGTGCTCACTAATGCACCAATCTAAGGTTCATCTACTCACGTGCTCACTGTCAGACAGACAGACAGACTCACTCAAGAGCTTATCACATTCAAGAATGGGCACGGGGACAAAAGTGCCCAGAAACAGACGACTGAAAGAAGAACAGAACAAACTATAGCAACGCACAGGACAAATCATAGGGTAGTCAGCAAAGGACTAAGACTGTGCTCTGCTAAGGAAAAAGAATGCATAGTAGCCTGTGCAGGTCAGCACACAGCCTTTGTCATAAGAAACTGGAAGTGAGGGGCTGTATCTGCACACAATGAATGGAAGCAACTGACTGTTTACTGGGACAAGGGCCTGTGAGTGTGCATGCCCAGGACAAGGAGATGGGGAAGAGTGCAGGCACGACTTCCCCACACTTGCCTTTCACTATCACTTTATTATCTGACCCATTTATTTACATTAAACAATATATTTTCATTACCATATATTTAACATAAGCCATATATTTCTGGCATATATTAGAATAAATTAGATTTAATGAGTTCATTTAAAATTATTTAACCTTTGTTTAACACTTACAAATCTTTCCCGAAATTTTAACATGTCACTATATTACTTAAAAATCAATAGAACAAAACAATAACAAAACCCTCTTAATGCTTGTATTAACATGAAGACAATAAAGCAGCACATCACATTCAAATACATGGGTCACCATGGGGCACTGCAAAGTCAGGAAAAGAGAGCAATAAGTTTCAAGCAAGAGAAACAAGATGAAAATGGATTTAGAGCTGGGGGTAGCTCAGCGGTACAGTAACTGTCCAGCATGTGTGAGGCTCTCGGTTCCACCTCCCAGGACCACAAAAGGGAAGGGGAGCTTAAAGGTAAGTGTTGGTTCTCTCCAGTTCTAACTTTCAGAAATTACCTGGAATGGAATAATTTTGTGTTTAGTAATACACAAAGAAAGAGACTCTTGGCAGAACAGAAGATTCGAAATCTGAAACCCTACCTGCTGAGCAGGGTAAGATGGGGGTGGAGTGTCTACTTTACTCTCTTCTGTCCTGGGGCTCCCATTTCTTAGGGCCCCATCTTCCTTTGGTGCTCCTGGGGGCTCCCCCCCACTCTCACCATCTGCTTCTTCATCGTCAGCTTCCGAAGAACTACTACTGGTACTGCTAACCTGAGGGGACTTTAAAGACAGGCTTTTGTGACTTAACACTTTCCAAAGCAGAACAACAGAAAAATTCAAACATATGCCCTCTATCGCTGCAACCAAGAAGCTATGCCCATACCTCATCTTTCAGGGCCAGGTTTTCCCCACCACCATTCAGTTCGCTGTGGATTCCATTCATGTTGGCCACCACCTCGGTGTCATTGTAGTTACTCAAAGGATAAATATCAGCAAACTTGGCTGACAGTGGTGCAACATCTTCATCATCGCTACAACTGAGACAAGCACAGACAGTTACTATACAGCCCTCAGATGGGGAGAACAGTGCACACTGTCCCCACAGAGAGCCAGACAACTCCTCCACAGATCACTGCTTCCACTCTAGGAACACGGCCAGGTCAACTACCCACCACCCATGTGAGCCCTGCCCTCTCACCAGGACCCCCGAGAGCAGTGCTCAGCTCCTTGGAAGAGGTGAAAACCTCCAGATGTCAAGTTAGTAATGAAACCAAACATTTCAACTGGCTCACTGCTAATCACATTTTCATCTGATCTGAAATGCTCTGGTGTAATATGACAATTCGTTCTGCCACTCCCAAGAAGATAATTATTTTTTACTAAAACAGAAAGGGTACTGACAGCAACCTCAGGTCTTAGTGTTTGCTTTTATAGCCACCAAGCACCCAGACATATCTGCCTGAACAAATCTTCAAACACTTTCACGTAAGAAAGTTTTTTTTAACAACTGTTACACAAGACCAGCTGTGTCAAGCCAGTTATGATCTTGATTATCAGCTTTAGCAAGACACCTAAGCAATGAGCAAATACTAAAAAATGTGAACAAATTTCATGACTTTAGCTTACAGAAGCCTTAAACAGGACTTCACAGTACACGGGGAGTGCTGTCAGTGTCACCGATCCAGGGATCACTTCTGTGGACCATCCCAGGGTCCACAGATCCTGCCCGAGTTTGTCCTCAGTCTCAGCACATGTGGCTCCAGGATGCAGAAACCCAAAGGACTGGCAATCTTGCCTCTGAGAGGAGTGCCCAGGATCACCAAACTCAGATGTGCTTTCCATTTTTAAGAAGATGCGGGGTGACCTGCTATACTGTGTGATGAGCTGGAACTCACCAAAGGAACACAAACAGTTTCCAGCAGTGGGCAAGCTCAAGTTCCTCCAGGTGCAGGGTGTGCTGCCACCAAGCAAAATGCACACCCCTCCTGCAGTGCCTTCATCACTATGGTTTGTCAGGGTTCGCAAGTGAAGTCACTAACTCAGCCAATAGCATGTAGCATGTGACAGGGAGGATTTTCCAACCCCAACACCTATTAGATCTGGACATCACAGCATCTGGTTTCACCAATTCAGAAATGAAACCAAGAAAGACAATGTGAGTCGAGGGCCACACTGGAGATTTGGAAGTCAGACTGGCTTTATTTGGAAGATGGTGATCACAAGTTGCAGGGGCCCTTGAGGCTCACAGTGCCCACAGAAAAGTGCCCATTGCCAGTGTTCCTCCACTGACTGTGCCTACCACCCACAATCCACATCAGCAGCTGTGCAATGATGAGGGATTTCTATTATTTCTACATGTTTTATTTCCATATGCTTTGGTAAGAAGCCAGCAAACAACTGTAGAGCCTCAGTCCTCTTATCACCTGAAACAGCCAGGGCTCCTAGGACTACAAAATGGCTTGGCATCTTCCAGTGAAATCATGGAGTATACACTAACTCTCTAGGATAATTCTGGATTTGAGGCAGGGATATGATTCAAGTGAAAGAGCTCTTCTTACCTAGCATACATGAGGCCCTGGCTTCAATCCCCAGCACCACAGGAAAAAAAAGAAAAAGGATAATTTTGGGTTTGAGAACAGGTCCAAAGTGAGAACTGAAAGACTCTAAAGGCAAACACTAGTCAGCATGAGAAACTGTGAGGGCGGAGGGGCACAGGCGCATCAGTGGAGGAGCTTGAGGAGCAAATGCTCAATAGCCAGGTCAGAGCAGTGAAGCCCCCACCAGGGATCGTGTGGAACCCATTACAGGATGCACTGAAGTGACTCCAGCCTTCCACAAGTCAACACACAAAGGACAAGGTCACAACCTGGAAGAAATGGAGACTAGCCACCTAGAAGGTGAGGTGATGAGAGCTGTACAGCCATCTCGCTCACATGAGACACACTTCTAATCATGTGGGGACACAGAAGACAGAAACTCTGCCGCTTGCTGAAGTAATCGTTTGAGTTCTTAGCAAGCCATGGAACAAGCATGAACACTGAGCTGACAATGAGGTGATGACCACGGGCTGGCCACCCTCCAGGAGAGTGCGGAGGAGGGGCCAGGACCGGGAGACACTTCCCTGCATACCAACAAACTTGTTCTGCTCTGGCATTTGTTAATTTATTATCTTTTTTTAGGTAATAAAATAATGTCCAAGTTTTAGTTTACTGAATGAATGTTTTCAAAATTGCTTAAAACAGTAAGAAAAGTCTTTTTTTTTTCAGAAAAAGCACTACAATGATGATCATACTTCTGTAGACATTACTGTCTATATTTCTCATTATCAGATATTTAAATTTCTCAAGTTTTATTATAAAGTCACAACTTACAAAGTTGGTGCAGAGCCATTGTCTGTGAGGATGAGTCTGGGATGCTGCTGAATTGTGATGGGAGAGCTGGAACCTGACCCTGAGCTTGCTGATGATACGCTAGGAGGGCGCATCTCAGAGAGATAGTCGGGAGCAGAATCCACTTGGAGTGGTAGCTGGTGAATGTGGATGTCATCAGTGACGGGGGGGTCCATGATACCACAAGTGAGGATGTGTGAGAGGCTGCAGTCATCGCAAGCACATCTAATCAGGAATTAAGGACAGTTACCAAGAGAGCCAACACAGAAGGTCACTATGTTCTCTGAGGCCGGTTCCAGACCTCCACCTGTTCAGAGGGGTGCAGGAGCTGTTCCTGCCAGCCCCAGCTCACCTTCTCCGGTAGTTGCAGTTGGGGCAGTCGGGCATGCTCAGGCGGGATGATAACATGTGCCTCATGGTATCTGTGAAGTTGTTCTCGCCAGTAACCGCTTTCTTGTTAGTTAACTAGAGAAAATCATTGAACAATGGCTCAATTTAAAAAAATACTTCCTTTCTTTCACAGACCACTGTTTTACAGGAACTATGGTAATGTCCATCGGGCCCATTTAGAAGCTGAGGGGCTCAACTTTGTGAGGTAGACAGGATCAGCCAACAGAAGCAACAGACCTGGAGTCCACAGTGAGGGCTGATCCACACAAGGACTGAACCAGGAACCTCTCAAATGCTCTCATCTACAGCAGGCATGCTGTCCTCACCCTGACAGCAGACACATGGAAGGCAAGGCTGGCACAGATGGTCAGCTTTTACCCTCTGTTTTAGGTGTGAGGCACAGAGCTGTAGGAATGGAGAAGGCTGAACCTTACAGCTACCTAGAAAATGGCATCCAAACTTCTGAGCAACTACGAGGCACCTGGACTTCAAAGAAGAAGCAGCCCTGGACCAGCTCTGGCAATGGGACACAGGGCAACTGGAAGGGTCACTTAACAAGAAAGGATACATGCAGAATTGGGGAGGAGAGCAAGAAGCCACTGACATTTGTGGGCAGGCTAAGGGAGACAAAGGAAAATGGCTGGGAGTCAGGAAGAGCCAGTGTAGCATAGCAAGTGGAGAGGAGATCAGGGAGCTAAGTTTCAAAATAAAGCTAAGGGCCCTAAGGACAACCACTGCAGTCACTATCAAGTTCTGCCAAAGCTGCACTAGCAGAGGTGCAAGGAAAGCCTACCCATGGGAGGCACTGCTGGAGGGGAGGAAAGGAGCAGATGCAGCTTGTGAGGTCTGCCTCTGAGCTGTCAGAGAAGCTGGGCTGAAGTCTTCTTCTGTGATTTTGGGAATGCCCTTAACCACACACCATGCCATTCTTCTGCATGCAAACTGGAGACAATGCTTGACGCACAGAGGGGCATGGGAACTCAACAGTGTTGTTTATAAAATTTCTAGGGCTGCTGTGCATTAGAAGCACCTAACGAACATTAACTACCCTTAGGAGAACATGGAAGACAGGAACAAGTAAGGAGGTCCTCCCACAGTGTCCTGTGGCAGCATGTAAAGGCATCGTTGCCCTGGATACAGGGAGTTCAATCTCTTCTGCCTTTCCTGTGTACAAACTTACCTGTTCCTCAATGAATCTCCTCTGCTTAAAAATCTCCCAGTCTTCTGTTAATATGCGTTGCTTGTTTTTCACTGTCATCTAGATATAGATGCAAAAACCAAAAGAAGAAATCCTCTTTAATACCAATAGCAACTACATATTTTCAAGAGGAGCTTTTATAAAAAACGGTAAAAATAATACACAGAATAAATACTACTTATAAACAAAGTAGACACAATACTACAAATGACCAGCATTCCATTTCAGCATCTTAATTACCTCCCTCAAAAATCACAGCACTTGCTTAGAAAGAAGCAGCCCTGAGGGGCTGACCTGCTGAAGAAAGCAGGCCATTTGCTGAGACAAGTGGAAAAGCGCTCTCCCCTGGTGTCTCTGTCTACGGTGAGCACCTGGTGACAGGCCAGAAGCACCAAGGGGTGCTTAGGGGAGGACATCTAGCCTACTCTGCCATTTATGTACTCTTCCTTAGCTGTGGATCTAGGAACTCATGACTATCAACAGGTTATACACAACTTTCTATGCAAAAATCAATCTCCAAAGCTCAATGCATTTCAAGAAGTAGAAGAAAATGCAAAACACTACAGAGACCTCAGTTCAGTCATACCTCATAATATAAACATGAAAGTCCTAAATGAAACATCAGCAAATTAATAGTGGGTTAAAGAATACTAGAGATCATGGTCTCATAAGGTATAATTTCAAGAATGCTAACAATGTTTCAAAATTAGAAAACAATGTTTTAACTCATATAGAAATAAAAGAGAAATCACAATCAGATTTGATGCCCATTCTTATTTTTTTCTTTTAAAATAAGCTAGAAATAAAAGTAAGCTTCTTTAACTTGCTTAAAAAGCAAAGTCTCTGGGCCAGGGAGTTAGCTCAGTGGTTCCGGCGCCTGTCTTGCAAGCGCAAGGGCCCGGGTTCGATTCCCCGGTAACCACATACCATACTGGGCATGGAGACTCACGCCCAGCAGCAACCAGTACCACATACCACAGTGCCGGGCGTGGTGGCTCACGCCTGTAATCC
>PVIR01012816.1:0-43755 GCA_004026965.1 Petromus typicus | reverse complement strand
CAGACAAAATAGACTTCAAGCCAAAGCTGATAAAGAGAGATAAAGATGGACACTATCTTTTAGTTCAGGGAAAAATCCTAGAGACAGAAATCACAATCTTAAATATCTAGGCTCCAAATTCTAATGCACCCAACTATATAAAACAAATATTAATGGACTTGAAAAACCAGATAAACTCCAACACAATAATAGTAGGGGAGCTCAATACCCCACTGTCACAAAGAGACAGATTGACTGGACAAAAAATCAATTAAAAAATACTTTAGCTCAACCAGAGTCTTCAGCAAGTGGACCTAATAGATGCCTATAGAGTATTTCACCCCACAAAGTCACAATTTATAATCTTCTCAGCTGCTCGTGGATCATTCTCCAAAACAGATCATGTGCTCGTTCATAGAACAGGTTTAAGCAAATATAAAGGGATTGAAGTTATCCCTTGTATTCGTTCGGACCACAGTGCCCTGAAATTGGAGCTGAATAACAAAGGAAAGCCCAGGATCTTCACAAACACATAGGTACTGAACAATATCCTGCTGACCAACCAATGGGTCACAGAAGAAATTAGAGAACAAACTGAACAGTTCTTACAACTAAATGATAACCCCAATACAAAATATAGCAATTTATGGGACACAATGAAAGCAGTTCTACAAGGAAAATTCATAGCAGTGAACGCCTACATACAGAAAACAGAGCAAACTCAAATGAACAACTTAATGCTGCACTTCAAGTGACTAGAAATCGAGAAGCAAGACAAACCCAAAGCTAGCACTAGACAAGAAATTATAAGGATCAGGGCAGAAATTAATGCAACAGAAACCAAGAGAATGGTTCAAAAAATCAATGAAACCAAAAGTTGGTTATTTGAGAGAATAAACAAAATTGATAGACCCTTAGCAAACCTTATGAAACAAAGAAAGGAAAAGGAACATATCTATGCTATTAGGAATGAGAACGGAGAAATTACTACTGACCCAGAGGAAGTCCAGAGGATAATAAACACCTACTTTGAAAATTTATACTTTAATAAAATGGAAAATGTAGAAGAAACGGATAGATTTCTAGACACATATGAACTCCCAAAGCTGAATAAAGAAGATATAGAAATGTTAAATACCCCAATATCAATCTGTGAAATTGAAAATGTAATTAAAAACTTACCAACAAAGAAAAGCCCTGGACCTGATGGTTTTACTGCTGAATTCTATAAAAGTTTTAAAGAAGAGTTAGTGCCTTTCCTTCTGAAACTCTTTAATAAAACTGAAATGGAAGCAGTACTCCCAAACTCATTCCTGGAAGCAACCATTACCCTGATTCCAAAAGCAGAGAAAGACTCAACCAAAAAAGAGAACTACAGGCCAATATCTCTAATGAACATCGATGCAAAAATCCTCAATAAGATCCTGGCAAACAGAATACAGAGAACTATCAAAAAGATTATACACCCTGACCAAACTGGATTCATCCCAGGTATGTAAGGATGGTTCAACATACGCAATTCAATAAATGTTATACACTACATTAACAGGCTCAAGGACAAAAATCATATGGTCATCTCAATTGATGCAGAAAAAACGTTTGCTAAAATACAACACCCATTTATGTTCAAAACCCTAGAGAATATTGGAATAGATTGTCTGTTTCTCAAACTAATAAAAGTTATCTATGAGAAACCATCAGCCAGCATCATACTAAATCATCAAAAATTGAAACCCTTCACATTAAGATCAGGAATAAAACAAGGATGCCCTCTCTCATCACTTCTGTTCAATATAGTTCTTGAAATATTATTCGTAGCAATTAGGCAAGAGAAAGAAATAAAAGGAATAAAGATTGGAAAAGAAGAAGTTAAATTGTCATTATTTGCTGATGACATGATACTCTATCTAGAGGATACTAAAAACTCATTTAAAAAAACTGCTGGACCTAATTGCCAAATTTAGCCATGTAGCTGGTTGTAAGGTCAATGTTCTAAAATCAATAGCCTTTGTATATACAAACAGTAGACCCACTGAGACAGAAATTAGGGAGTCAGTCCCTTTCACAATAACACCCAAAAAATAAAATATCTAGGAATCAGTCCAACAAAGGAGGTGAAAGACCTCTACTCTGAAAACTGTAGCACTCTGAAAAAGGAGATAGAAGATGGTATCAAAAAATGGAAAGACATACCTTGCTCCTGGGTAGGAAGAACCAATATCATCAAAATGGCTATACTCTCCAAACTATTATATGATTCAACACAATCCCGATTGAAATACCAACAACATATTTCACAGATCTAGAGAAAAAAATCCAAACTTTCATCTAGAACCACAAAAGACCTAGAATAGCCAAAGCAATTCTAAGCAACAGGGACATGGTGGGGAATATTACAACTCTGGATGTGAAACTATACTATTAAGCCACCATGATAAAACTGCATGGTACTGGCAAAGTAACAGACCCGAGGATCAGTGGAGTAGACTAGCAGATCCAGAAACTACTCGAGATACACTGAGCCACCTCATTTTTTACAAAGGAGCCAAACATCCTCAATGGAGAAAAGATAGCCTCTTTAAATGGTGCTGGAAAAACTGGACTTCAACTTGCCAGAGACTAAAGCTAGATCTTTCTCTTTCACTCTGTACTGAGCTAAACTCAAGGTGGATTAGAGACCTAAATATTAGAACAGGCACTCTGAACCTGCTGCAAAACAGGTTAGGTAAAACTATTGAAGACATTGCCTTAGGGAAAGACTTCTTGAACAAAACCTCTATAACACAAGAATTGGCAGAAGAAATCAACAAATGGAACCTCATTCTTTTAGAAAGCCTCTGCACAGCAAAGGAAACCGCCAACAGAGATAATAGGCAGCAAACAATGTGGGAAAAAAAAAAAAAAAAAAAAAACTTTACCAGCTGTTCTTCAGACAAACGGTTACTATCTAGAATACACAAAGAGCTTTAAAAAATCAGCCCACCCAACTTTAAAGACACAATTAAAAAATGGGCATCTGAAATGAACAGATATTTTTCAGAGGAAGAAGTAAGAGCAGCTAAGAAGCTTATGAAGAAATGCTCAACATCATTAGCCATTCGAGAGATGCAGATGAAAACAACATTGAAATTTCACCCCACTCCACAAAGAATGGCTGCCATTTCAGAATTAATCAGCAACAACAGCAGCTGGTGAGGCTGCAGAGAATAAGGAATCCTTCTCCACTGTTGATGGGACTGTAGATTCATATAACCACTGTGGACATCAGTTTGGAAATTCATCAAAAAGCTAGGATTAGAGGTTCGATTTGACCTGGCCATCACTCTGCTAGCTATATACACAAAAGAATTAAAAGACTCTTACCTCAGTAACATATGTGCACCCATGCTTGTAGCAGGTAAGTTTGTGATTGACACATGTTGGAAACAGCCCAAATGTCCATCAACTGGAGACTGGATAAAAAAGCTGTGGTTCTTCTACAGGATGGAGTATTACTCTGCCATAAAAAATTATGTTTGAATCATGCATATTTAAATGAACATACCTTGAGGATATCTTCATAAGTGAAATAAATAGGTCACAAATAGATAAATATCATACCTTTCTCTGGTATGAGAAAATAAAGATATAAATGAGTTCTAGAATTGTATGTTATATATTGTGAAATACAAAATACTCAGAGGAAAATAGGGTGAAGTGGGAAAACTAATGAGATTATAACAAAAAAGTAAGGAAACAAATTTTATGTATATAGGGGGTGTTAGGATGAGTAGCGCTATGGGATAAAATGAGAATTAAGTTGTATCTTATACTGGTACAAATACCCATTGTGGAGTGCAATCATGATGTGTATATGTAATGTACCAATAAAGATTTGAATAAAAAAAAAATGTGCTAGATGTTTTTTTTTTTTTCCATTTTGGAGTTAAAAGAACAAGATACCACATTTCTTTTTTTTTTTAATTTAAATCTTTATTGGTACATTACATATACACATCATGATTGCATTCCATAATGAGTATTTGTACCAGTATAAGACACAACTTAATTCTCATTTTTTCCCATAGCCCTACCCACCCTACTGCCCCCCCATATATATAAAATTTGTTTCCTTACTTTTTTGTTATAATCTCATTAGTTTTCCCCCTTCACCCTATTTTACTTCAAGCATGATAGCACATTTATATGAGTATATGTATATGCTAATTAATATAAATCATAGTGATTCATTTACTTTTGTATTTCTCAATGTGAGGGAAATAAAAGAAGGTTTTATGCTCAGTTTCATAAAAAGGAATATTTCACATATTTTATACTGGACAGTGATTAAGACTCTAAAATAATATGAACAGAGTAGAATGATAGGTGAAAATGAGCAGAGATATCTGTGAAATCCTGAAATTATTCAAAAAGTCTTTGAGTGTTGGCTGTAATTCAGTTGGTTTGCACAGACTGGCTCCATGGGCTCTTTTATTAAAAACTGATTTCATTGGTATGTTTTAAATATATATTATGGTCACATTCAATATTGTGTGTTTGTACCAATATATAACACATTTTGCTTCTTATTTCTGACTCTTTAAGGTTGATTTGTCCTTTATTTAGTTAGTAAGTACATAGTCCTAAATATCTTTTTTTTTTTTCCCAGCAGCCTTCACACCCTGTTTGTCAGGAATTTGTTTTAATGGTTCAGTGCCTCTGACCTCTTAAGTCTGAAATGTTTTGAGCATTTCTTCTGTATGTCAGTATAAACGGCCAGTGTTATATCCACAGGTCTGTGTTGTCTATGGAAATAATAGTACTTTTATTTTAAAAGCTCTAACAAGATAAGGCATACATAATAAAATAGTAGTACAAGAGATATAAATAACTTGATAGTAATTTGATAATTTTTCTTCAAATTTGACATTACAGAATAACTGTATGAACAAAGTCATGTGAATTAATACAAAACTTGGAACAAGAATGTGAAAAGTCAATCATATTTTCATGTACTTTTCCTTTGTGACAGGGAATTAGGAACATGTGTTTATAAGTATCTTCAGCTGGCAAAATACAGAGTAGCTTAGAGGTGTGATATACGAATATTGACTAAGGGAAAAGGTGATTGTCCATTCTTTCTCCCCTGGGAATAATGACAGCAGAACTGAAGCAGAAATAGACACAATAAATCTTCCTCAAAGAAGTAGTTTTAAAAGGTTCCATTGCTTTTGCTATCTTGGATTTTATCAACTCCATGATTTCCTCTTTAGCTTTATTAATCATCACTTTGACAGTGTCCAATATCTCTGCTTTCATCTCAGAGATCAGTTCTGATTTTCATTTTACTAGATCTGCTTTGGTTACCATTTCTGAGGGCCCTGGAGACTGGGCTTCACACTTCTCTATTTCCCTTTCCCCTGTGTTACTTGGAGGTGAGGATCTTTGTGTCTGAGACTTTGAGTGTTTCCTCATCTCTGACCTGCCCTGTTTTCTGGCACTGTTTGTTGCAAGTCACTTTCCTCCTAATAGTTAAGAACCTTAAAATAGCAGTGTTTCCTGGGTTCTTCTTTGCAGTCTGTATTGGGACCTAAAGAAAAACTCCTAGTTCTGGCACACCATATGAGGCACTCAATCAATACAGTCAGAACACCTTCTCCTGTCTGCTTTAGAGGCAGGGAGACTGTGGCTCCTGAACTGCTACAATGGCACTGCCTGAGGTAGGTTGCAATGGGCCCACCTACTCAACAATACAGAGTCTCTGGGCTCACTTGTGCAGTTGGCCTGGAGGCCAGTAGGCTGTAGGCCCTGTGCAGTTGCAATGGTAAGGGCTGATGTTCCAACAGGCCCACCTACTCACCAATACAAGCTGACTGGATGTGCTTCTGCAGTTACTGTGGAGAGAGTCAGACTCTGACCTGCTAACCTCAGTCCCTGGGCGCTCTTCCAGTGTAGGCCTGGAAGCCAGCAAGCTCCAACCCCGGTGCAGATTCAGTGACACAGACTCAGTGCCGCAGTCGCCGTTTCCAAGCCACCCGCTGCTAAACTCAGTCCCTGGGCGCTCTTCCGGCTTGGGCCTGGAGGCCAGTAAGCCCCAACCCCAGCGCAGATTCGGTGGCACAGTCACCATTTCTCGAGCCATCTGCTGCTAAACTCAGTCCCTGGGCGCTCTTCTGGTGTGGGCCTGCAAGCCAGCAAGCTCCAACCCTGGTGCAGATTCAGTGATGCAGACTTGGTGTGGCAGTCGCCATTTCCCGAGCCGCCCACTGCTAAACTCAGTCCCTGGGAGCTCTTCCAGCGTGGGCCTGGAGGCCAGTAAGCTCCAACCCCGGCGGAGATTCGGTGGCACAGTCGCCGTTTCCGAGCTACCCACTGCTAAACTCAGTCTTTGGGTGCTCTTCTGGCGTAGGCCAAAGAAGTAGTTTTAAATAAGCACCATTATTCTACAGGTAAGATGAGTGTTGAGTGCAAGAAAATGATGGAGAGAATGAAAAAGGGATACTATACAAATATATATTGTTGAGATTAGGGAAAAAATTAATGTGTACAACATTGACTTATATAATGGTGTGGCTGTCATCTAGAACTGAGTTTGTCTTTTCTGGTTGGTTAAAGCAGTGTTTCTCCACTACTCCTCATCATTTACTGATACATTTTTTTCCCAAGATCTGGCCAAATTCCAATATAACAATTAATGATACATTACCTTTCATAGTGTACCTCATGGTTTCTTTTCTCAAATATTGGGAAACTTCCTTAAATGTTTAAAGTAAATGATTCTTAGCAATGGTGAATTTCAAAGTATAAAAATATTTCTTTTCCCTTTCACCTAAAGTATGATTTATGTGACTGACATATTGTTACTGTTCATTTTAAATTATGAAAATTTGAGAATCCTTGGGAAAAAAACACTGGTACTGACATAGAAATTTTGCAAAAAATGGATACATGGATTTCTATGTTAGTTGAGGCTAAGTTTCTGTTCTTGTTATTATTCCTGCCCTTGAATCCAGTGAAATTCTAAAAATGTAAATGTGTTAGACAGAAATATGAAGCCATCTTACTGTGTCGGCCGTGATTTCTTGTCATTTAGCACTTCCTGTTATTCTATCAATTGCTGCTTGTACACAAAATGAAGGGATTATTTATAGTAATTTAAAACTGAAATAATATCTATAGTTTTCAATACAATAATATTTTTTGCAATATTATTCATGGGATTTACTATTGGAAAAATAAAACTCACTGTTACAAGAAATCTAACAGTTTAATTAATTATGCTATAATGATAGGAGAGAGTAAAATGTTAATAACAAAAGTTATGGAAAATTTTTCATGGTAAGGGAGTGTATGTGTTTTGTTCCTCACTACATAGAGATAAAATCAATGTTTTCTTTAAAAATAAATAAGATTATGTATATAAGGGTGAGGGGTTGCAGGGCTGGGGAAAGGGAAAAATGAGAATTAAGTCATGTCGTATTCTGCTACAAACTCTCAATGTTGAGTGTGATGATGATGTGCATTCATAATGTACCAATAAAGATTTAAAAAATAAAAATAAATATCATATCTTTTCTCTGTTATGAGAAAAGCAAGATATAAATTAATTCTAGCATATATAGTTGATATTGTGAAATAGAAAATATTTAACAGGCAAGTAGAAGTAGGGGTAAATAACGAAGAGAAAAAGAATGTGATACCAATAAAAAAAGAAACAAAGCTTATGTAGAGGGTTTCAGGGTGGGAGAAAGAAGGGGAAAAATGAGAATCAAGTCATGTCATATTGTGCTACTAACTCTCAATGTTGAATGCGATGATGATATGCATTTATAATGTACCAATAAAGATTTGAATTAAAAAAATAAGTGTAACAGAGAAGATTAAAGGAAAGTACTTTAAAATGGACTTTCTAATTTATTCATTAATATTTGGAGACTTTTATATAAAATCTAAGTGCTTAATTTTGAATCTAAACATTATCTTTTGTCTTAAGGTTAATCTCCATTTTAAAACAACTCTTAGAAGACAAATATTTAGTTATTGAGCATTCATGAAATGGTGTCTAATATAGTCACTTTCATACAATACAGCCAAAATTTTAAAAAATTAACATTATAGAGAAATTTATATATGCAAACAACTTTTAAGTTTTTTAATAAAAAATGTATTCAGGGATTTATCAATAAAATCAGAAAAATATTTAATGTACTTAAAATATTTTATGATATGCATATTTTTAGGAAGGCATTAATTTTAGGTTTAACACAATACAATAACATACATATTTTTCATGCCATTAGAAATTGATATGTGGGTATTTGGTACTGGAATGTTAACAATAAAAATGATATCAAGATGTAGTCTGTACTTTGTGGGAATCCCCTGACAGTTTTATATTATGTAATATTCATTATTCCATGACATTATTGGAATTGAGAAGACATTTTTTTTTTAAAGTTGTGGAAGCATAAGGGAGCCCAACTCTGGACTATGGGTCTCCTAAGAAATTTTGTACAATGTGACATTGGTGCAAACTTGAACTAATGATAGAATTTCACAGACAGAGATAGAGATTTTTTAAAATGACCAAGAATCTAACTTGTGCTACTTTCATAGTATTTTTATTCAAAACACCAAATTAGCATTGTAAAATATCAACTCCACATAATTTTAATATCCTGGCAGTTTTTTGTTGATGGTAGGTTAAAATAAATTTTAATGAATATAAGTTAATATGTACAAGTCAGGAAATGGAGATGCACAAAAAAAAAAGAACAAAGTCATTGATAGTCATAAGCAGCTTAACGGGACAAACTCTGGTTCCTCAAGTAAACACAATATGCTATATTGGGGTGGCAAAGAAATATTGGCAGTTGCAATTAATAGACTGTATTACCTTCAAGCTCAACTTAAAACGAGATGGAAGACAACAGCGTACACATAGCATGTGGCTGGAGTTTGTCTGCTCTGTACTGTTAAAATATAAGTAAGAAGGATGTCTCATAGAATTACTAACGAATTGCTCTGCTACAGCCAGAATGTGCGCATGTATCGGTGCCTCTTGTAAAGCAGGAAGCATGAACATTTTGCACACATCTGTTCTTGTGTGCTTCCTCCTGCTCCTCTACTGGCAGAGTAATGATGAGTTCTGACATACACTACCCCGAAGTGATGTGACAACCGATATGCGCTATGCCTCTATTCTATCAATTATAGCATGTAGATACAATACACACATATATCATATGTATTGAGACTTGGGGAAAATGAAAGACTTCAGATAGGAATGCTTTTACTTAGAAGACATCTTCAGATGTAACCACTGTTAGGTTATTTATTCAACAGTTATGTGTATGTACCAGAGCGAACTTATGTTTATATTTTAAACATCTAGTCTTTACATATTTAGAAGTACACAATGTATGTTAAATATAAAGGTAAACCATAATACATGTTGTAGATGCGCTTTGTTTAAGTGAAAAATCAAATATATCTTTTGGAAATTGCATGATTGCACCAGTTCTTTGAGAAGTGTATGTTATATTTGTGCTGATTTCACAGAGGATGGAGGAAAAGAAAGTGTGAAGGGCTGTGATCAATCTGCTTTTGATGAAGCAAGATTGACTATTGTTACTAATGCTGGTAGATTTTGATTTAATTTGCTGTGTATATAGTTGTATATAAAGGAAAAGGAGACCTACTTTCCAATATCTAGTCTTTGTAGATGTTAAAGAGGCTGTTAGCACAGGTATATGACAAAAGTAGTTAGTTATTAAGCTAACATGTTGAGTACAATTTTCATTCGGAAAAGACTTCTTAATACCTACAAGTTGAATTTGCTACTGTCCTCTCTCGTCATCTGTATATCCATCCTCAGGGTTGATATACATGAAGAGAAGAAAGGGTTCTTGGCCATAAAGTTCCTATTTAGAAAACATTGTCAAATGTCAACCTTTCTTTAGTACTTGTGTGCAATTATTATTATTATTATTATTATTATTATTATTATTATTATTATTTTTAGTTTTCTTAGTGTGTTTATTTTATTTATTTATTTATTTATTTTTTTTAGATTTTTTTGACAGGGTTTTCCTTTACAGTTTGGGATTTTCATTTTGATAAAACCTCAAATGGTAGTATATGAGCAAAATCTTCACACTCAACCTTCACATCACATCATTTTCATAATTTAAGGAAGAAAATTCTATTGTTTAGTAATGATATTTTTGTGAAAGATACCATCCCATTCTTGCTAGAAATTTCTATTTATATTTTTTGCTCTAACTTAATAACAATAGTTATTCATTTAATTATGAATTTTTATTTAAATACTACTAAAGTATCAAAATATTTTATTTGAATATTTCAGTTTGATGTTAAGAGTGACATGAAAATGTTGGTTTAATAAATAAAGATAATCACCTTTATCCAGTCTCTGGTTGATGGACATATGGGTTGTTTCCAAGATTTAGCCATCCCAAACTGAGTTGTTATAAACATGAGTGTACATATGCCACTCTGTTATGGATCTTGTAATTCATGTATGTACTTAGCAGGGCAATAGCAGGGTTCTCTAATCCTAGTTTTTTCAGGCATCTCCACTCTAATCTGTATAGTGCTTGCACTAGTCTGCATTCCTACCCACAGTGGAAAAGGGTTCCTTTCTGTCCACAGCCTTGGCAGCATTTGTTGTTGGTTGATTCCCTGATAAAGGCCATTCTTTGTGGAATGAGATGAGATCTCAGTGTTGTTTTCATCTGCATCTCTTGAAAGAATAGTGATGTTGAGCATTACTTCATATGCTTCTTTGCTGCTATTACTTCTTCCTCTGAAAAGTATATGTTTATTTCTGATGGATCAACTGTAGACTTGATAAAGAAACTGTTTTTTCTAATATAAAGTGGAGTATTACTCTGCCATAACGAATGATAAATTTGAGTCATTTATATTCAAATAGATACATCTTGAGGACATACTCATAAGTGAAATACATAGGTCACAGATGTGTAAATATCATATCTTTTTCTGGTATGAAAACTGAAGATGTAAATGAGTTTTAAAATGTATCAGAGATATTATGACATGGAAAATATTCACGGGGAAAGGAGGTAGGGAGAAAATAAAGAAGGAAAACAAAAAAGTTCATAGTAAAAAAAGTAATCAAAGTTTAAATATGTAGAAGGTAGGGGTTTGTAGGGTGGGCAGGGTAAAAAAGAGAATTAAATTGTGTCATATACTGGTACAAATTATCAATGTTGATTATGATCATTATGTGTATATAAAATGTACCAATAACATAAATTAAAAATAAAGATAATCATGCATTTTGAGTTTGAACTTGAATTGTATATTTTGAACTTTTTCCTTAAATTTTTCTTGCTTTAGAAATTCTACATAAGCATCACCAGTTAAATGGATCTTTAACAATATGGCTAGTGTGATTAGTTCTTCTTCCTACATGTTATGTCTAAAATGTTTCTTTCAAAGATGAAATCAGAGTGGAATGACCTGCTTAGGTTTCTCATACCTGCCATCAACTAAATCTCAGAGCAACAGACTCTAAATCTTCTACAACTCAAGTGACATTTTCATGTCATTTTTATTTCACCCAGACCAAATTTGAAAGTATTTTTAAGAGGAAATGCAGCCTAGTCATATTCCTATCCCTCTTAAAAAAAAATCCTCCCAGAGTCAGAACAGCAATTCACACACCCTCTCTCAAAGTGTTTAAAACTGAAAGATAGTTCACCATCTAAATCACTAGGCACATTTGACCAGTTTTTATTGCCATCATATTCCTTTACACTTCTTTTCTGGATGTTCATTCTGTTCATATTCTTAGTACCCTGTCATTTTGACTGCTCATGGATAATACTTTCCATCTTAAAAAATATGGTTTAAAGAAAATGGGCTCTGGTTCTGATCATAGTAGCACAAATGACAAGTCTCCAGTGCCATAACACATAAAGTATTTGCCTATTTAGCCTCACAAATCGCAGGAAGGAGGCAGTAGGGATAACTGCAATTGTGAAAATATCACTTAGAAGGCTAGCAAAAAAATTGCTCACTCTAAGACATTTGTAATTTTGGAGTTCAAATCTTTACCTGATATAAGGTTGAATTATAATTTTAAGAAATAGAAGAATTTCAATTTGCATATGAAAGTACTGTACATATTCATTTGGTGTACTTATTTGAGGCAGAATTGTTCCAGTTGGTATCATTTAGTTGTGTTTTCATTTCTTTTTTTCCTCTCTTAAGAAATGCATACACCCTCTGAATTCTCCCACAGCACCATACACCTTGTAACAAATTATAGAAGGACATTATTTCTCAAAATTATAGAGACGAGAACAAAAAGAGGAGATTGTCTTATACACAATCATTAACACTAGAACCTTTATTAATTATTATGTAATTACATAGTTTTGAATGTATATTATGATTCATAATGTCCTTATTGTAAACTCTACAAATTTGAGAGGATGAAAAAAATTTTGCAGCAGAAGCTTTTAAAATCTCCTGTTTTCTATCAAGACTTCTACATCATTTAGAAAACCAGGTTTTTCCATTTCCAACATCAGTACAAACAAGACTGCCAAACCAAAAGAAAACTGATTTCACACTTATTGTTTTTCTCTGATTTGATTTTCCTTGTGGTTTTCTTACCTATAATTTCAAGAACTACAAGATTTAAAAAATTGCAGGCACACACAAGAAATGTAACATTGGACATCAGTAAATGACAGTCTCGTGTTCATATATTTGTGTCATATCACTGGCTCCCTGCACTGTGGCAGACAACTCTGGAATTTTTAATACAGTAAAAAGTCAATCATAACTCTTGGGTTTGGAAATGAAAACATCGTGGCAAAGAAAGATTTCTAAACTTTCAATAAAAATTAATATAAATGAGAAAATTGCTCGTCTTATGTCATTGATGATTTCATGGCAAATAAATATATAAAATGATTTGTGAAAGTGTATTTAGTGTTCTTAAAATCTGAACTTTTCTTACTTTTAGTTTCTACAAACATTCTGTCACATTTTATATATCTAAAATAAATAATGTAAAGATGTAGCACCTATCACAAAATTCTTACAGAGTTACTTCACTTCCTTTTACAATCTTTTGTTTGTTTGTTGGTTTGAGGCTTTCCCCCCCCCCAATCTTAAATTCAGAGGATAGAATCATCAGGAAACTAACTGTGGTCCTAGGCTGAAGACCAAAGGACTTGCTGAAACCCTGAGGTAATATTGGGAAGTGAATCGCCGTGAAATGATTTCCGTCTGAATAGCATATGTCTTTATGCTGAATGGTTATATAAGCCTTGCTCTAAGAGGCAAAGAAATTGGGATTATGTGGGTTGGGCTCCTGGAAAAGACACTAAATGGAGCCTATTCAAAATCCTCAAGTCTGATTTATACTTGAAACATCTCAAAGAAGGAAAGAAGCAGACATTGTGGAATGGTGTAGGACTGGAAATTAATGCTTATAAGTATGAGAACTATTTATTTTGATATTTTAGTGCTTAAATTTTATAGCAATAAATAAAGTACAGACATAAAAAGACTCTGATATTTTATCAGCTTGAATACCAATCAGGGAAAATAAAATGCCTGTGAGTTTAAAATGAAAGTAGATTTGATTTTGCTGATCATTGCTGGTAGGAAGCAGCGGCTAGATGTCTCAAATCTCACTTTCAAAAAGCCTATTTTCTATTGGTGATGATAAATTTGCCCCTTGCTTATACTTATCAGTGGGTATTCGGTTGTTACAGGAGATTGGACGTGATTCAGCTCATTTCTTGGATATTTTCAAAAGCAGGGAAGGATTTCACACTCTACAGAGTGCTGCTTCTCCCAAAGTAAAGAATATTGCAGCTTATGAGGGTGATAATTAAAGCCAGTAATAACCTAGAAGTCTCCCGGGCTCTGCAGCACTTTACCATTGTGTACCTGTCTGATGGGGAAATGTTCTCCCAGGCTCCAGAATCAACCTGAAAATGCAGTTCAAATGAGAGATTTTAAAATTGTATTCCAAAGCTTTCAGGGAGAGAGTTAAAATATGCAAATGCATGTTGCAAGGATGCAGGCAGTGTATTCTAGTGATATTTTATGCAGGAAGAAATAATGAAAAACTATTTTTAGTTATGATGTATGATTTTGTATAGGTATAAAGAAATAAAATGTATTTTAGTCAAAAGTTGAAGAGAGATAAATTGACAAGTGAAAATGCCTAACATATACCTAATCCTGTGGAAATGAGTACTGTGACCTCCAACACCTGTGTAGTCTCTGATGGGAAGGCACATACATTATTTCCTCCTTATTAATTAGTGTAAGAGCTGTGATATTTACTACTAAGAAAAAAGATCATGTATTCCAAATAAGATCAGTAGGAAGAGCAATGGATATTAAGGAAGACAGTCATTATGATGTTTTTGATTCTTCCATGGTGGAAATAATGGAATCAAAAGTCATTACACATAAGCCCTGTATGAGAAATGTGTGTTTTTGATGTGCACATGTTCCATTGCATATTTCCTGTCTTTGTATAGAGGGGTGATTAGAAGTGTTTCCAGGAGAAGGTACTGTATTTGATTCTCTACTGTGGGTTTCAGAGCGCTGTGCACAGAAGTTGCGATAGGGGTAAACTTGTGCAACTTTGACTACGCTGTATCAAGTAAGCTACCCTGACAATATCTATACCTTTATAATTCATGCTTTAAGAGAAATATTCTTTAGAAAATATCTCCTTGTAAGGCTGGGGATTTAGCTCAGTGGTTCTGGTATCTGCCTTGTAAGCCCAAGGTCATGAGTTCAATCCCTGGTACAAAAAACAAAAAGAATATGTCTCTATAGATTGATATTCAAAGGTATCCAAAATGCAGTTAGAAAAAAAATCTCCATGTATGCTTTCAGTAAAAGGAAACAACCACTTTCTCCAAGTATCGTATGTTAATAAACATTATTCTCTGAATAAATTAATT
This sequence comes from Petromus typicus, assembly GCA_004026965.1. Lineage (NCBI taxonomy): Eukaryota > Metazoa > Chordata > Mammalia > Rodentia > Petromuridae > Petromus > Petromus typicus. The sequence goes on along the minus strand of PVIR01012816.1, from coordinate 28,804 downwards.
ATACTTTAGAGCAGTTCAAAATTAGTATTTACTATAAATATCTTGTCAACTTTAGAAGTAACTGAACTTCTTAGCCTCAATTCCACATTCTATTTTTATTTTTTTAGTTTTTTGAGATAGTCTCTCTTTACAGTTCAGTCTGACCCTAAAGTCACTAAGTAGCCACGCAAGACTTGAACTCACAGCAATCTTCCTGCCTCTGCCTCCTGCGTGCTGGAATTAGAGGTATGAGCCAGCATGCATAGTTTCTATGCCACATTTTAAAATGGGCACATTAGCATACTATCTAAATGTAAAAATGACTTTTACAGTTACACCATTTAATCTATATAAAGGTCTCAAATTTCCATTCACAGTGTTATATCAAATATTTCCTATATTATAATACTGGTAGACTTCATAAAAGAAATTCTCCTCAGTAATTCTACCAATGTGTTTCTCATGCAGTTATGGCTGAATATTTCTTCATTAATTAATCTCTGAAGATGTTATGTATTTGTATGCCAGCTATTGCGCATAACTACTGAGATCATAAAGTGAACAGATACCAAACATATTCAATTGTTATTGAGACTATTGTAATACCCAGAGCCAGACTGAACAAACTTTAAAAAATGCAAGCTTATTTCTCTCTTTTGAGCAACTTTAATTTAGTAGATAGTGCTATTTGACCTGTTTAATTTGAAACCCAGATTCTCTTAATGATTTTTTTTTATATCATCATTAACCATAGATAGGCAACAACCTCGATCTCCTCGGGTATAGCTGTTGAAAGTAAAATGAAAGTTCGAAGAAGCATCGCATTCTCTGAAGAGTCTTGTCTGAGGCACAAACTTTATATAGTGTCACATTCCATCTGTGAATTCTTAAAAAATACATGGCAACAAACATCGCTAGGGACCCTGGAAAACTAACACAGGATGTGAAAGTAGCCTAAGGCTATCACTGAGAAAGATGGGAAAACATGAATTTTGTTGGACAAGTTCTGCGCTCTAAAAAATATAGCCTTCTGAACTTCATAGCTTCCCAGGAAATGATACTGCAAATATCTTCATACAAGTATTTGCTTATAATTTTTTAATCAAGTTAACAAAAGGCTCAGTAACCCAGATATATTGTTAAACCTCAACTGGTCTCAATATTTTTTCCTGATTCAATGGAACTTTTTCATGCAGTCTTCACTTATGTGAAGCGAGTCAAAAGAATATCTGTGGTAGATCTTCCCAGATCTAAACGTATTTTTAAATGAAAATTACATTTTTGAGTCCTCTAATTTTCCAGTATATTTCTTTTCATAAAATGATGGCAGATTAGTTTGGTTTGGTTGTGGATGTTTAGCTTAAATTTTGCTCCCTTTTTGAACTTTTTCCTACCAGCTTTGCTCTTCTTCCAACTGGATGATTGCATGTTGATCTTCAAATTTTGACAGGAAAACAGTAATGATCCATGACTGGTGAAGAGTAACTGGTCTTTTCTTTCATTTTTGGAACATATATCAATAATGGGATGGAGATACTAAGTGTTTTGGCATAATATTCTAGGATTTTAAAATATGGCCTTGATATAAAATATAACTTTATAACCATATAAAATAAACACTTAAGAAGTATTTCACTTAGTCCATTACAGAGAAAACAATAAGATATTAAAATCAATTCCAAAAATAATTCAAGAATACACATACATTTGACAAATGCAGAATGTTGAAGGCCATTTACAACAAATGGATCCAAGGCAATAAGTAGTTACCTCTTTCTCACAATGAAATCAATTCACTTCCATTTATTTTTATTTCAGACAAGAATCATTTGTATTACTACCTCTGTCTCTGTAATTTACAGAGTTGTGAATGGCTTGAAAAAATCTATGAAACAGGAGAATAACTCAGAAAATTTCCCTCAAAGTGTTAAGCATTTGTTGATTTTTAGAAAAGTCTTGGCATAACTCAAGTCAACATTCACAAGTCAAATTAACGGTGGATGCACATGAATCCTTATTTTAGGAGTAATGAGCAAACATTCCGTGTAGTATTTTGTATATTGTTGGTGCCTACTTTTCAACTGTTATGGTAAAGAGTAAAGATGTTACTTCTGCAACTAGAATGAAGGTGAACAACCCGAGTCAGTAATCGACACAACATCTAAAAAGTTAGAGATCTAGGAGATAATTAGGAATCTTAGTGTGATAACCTAAATTATTTATTGGTTTCTACTGAATGTCAAGCTTCCATTTTTGTGTCTAAAAAATATATAAATCTTTGATCCTCTGGGTGGCATTTCCAAAATTTCATCCAGTAGCAGCAGTTATGTGCCCATCTCAGGAAGACAACACATTCAGTGATTTAAGAAGAAAAAGAAAAATAAATGACTGTTCTCCACTTATGTGCAACTGGAAGGGAGAGACTGAACATTAGAAGCAGTTTTACTAATTGAAGTTTTAGGAACTTTAGATGGAAAATTGGAGAAACTATGCTCATGGCAAGTTAAATTAGATCAGCAGTAGAGAGTAGAAATCATGGCAGTAGCATACAAATAACCCAAGTTCATCTTTTAAGTTTACTAACTTTGAACTTTTAAAAAACAAATATCAGCATCGCTGTACTCTCTTAAAAATTGCTAAGAACACCTAAGAGTTTTTTACCAATGTCATGTGTCATCAATATTAAACATAAAAATGGCTGTAGGACAGAAAAAGCTATATTTTATCCTTATTTTCTTAGATCTAAGCTTGAATATTTTCCATAATACAAAACAAATTAATAAGGGAGAAAAATACAGAGTTTAGTAACATGTATATATCAGGTTTACAACAAAAAATTCTAGAAATATGAGTAAATTTCAAGGAGTTTTGGATATAGACATCTCTTCCTGAGTCTGGAGTAGCGTGATTTATAGATGACTTTGTTTTCTTATATTCCTACATTCTATGTCCAAATATTCCCTCTGTTTAAAGTCTCACAAATTAGATGTCTGTACCTCTTGGCATGACCTTACCTGCACCAAGTTACCAATGATGATGCTAGTTCAATTAAAGTCCTGAGGATTACACAGCAATGAATAGATTTTTTTTTGAGGAGAGATACAGTGTGACACATAACATCATTTTATGAAAATTTAGGGAAGATGTAACACTAAATGAAAAAAAATTATATTCAAAATTTTAATCCACCATAGTGATACATTAATACCGTGACAATGCAATTACAACATAAATAAAAATTTTTGTACTGTGTGGAAAAATTCAAAGAAATAATAGTTAATTAGGTAAAATTTTAGGTAATATCCTTTAAGCTACAATTGATCAAGTAATTAAGATAAAGAAAGCAATTAATATACAAATAAAATCAGCTAATAGGTAATAACATGTTTTCAGTACAAATTAAATAACTATTTTCTCTTCAAGACCTACTGAAAATCTTTAAAACATAAAATATGTACTAGAACTAAAGGGGAATCATTGCATTTATAATTATCGTATAGTGCAGGTACTGTTAAAGAAGTACATACATTGATACTGATATTATACATCATAGAATAATAATTAGCTACAAAAATTTGAAATTTAAACTTGTCATTAGGAGATTTTAAAATAGGTCAAAGAGCAAATTAAATGTCTAATAAATTAGACAAAGATACATTTACAATGGGATATACACATTAAAAGTCATAATCTAAACAAAATTGAAGATGTAAAAATATGCCAAAATTAATAGTCAGAAAATGAGGAATAAATAGAAGAAAGATATAAAATAGAATGGTGTTATCTTTGAAATTGTGTTCTCAAAACCAGAGTGTGAATGAAGTGAATTTGTAAACCAGTGTTGATTAAACCTAAATGTCTTTTTAAATTTCCACATTTATAACCTTTCTAGTTGAACTGATTCTGAGTAAATATAAATTATCATTTTAAAGTTGTCATTACATTCCTCATTTATTGAATGAGCATTTAAATGCAATGAATGCTGTTCTGAAAAACAGAAATAACTAAAGCAGATTGTAAAATTCTATTTAAAGGGCCTAGTAATTTTAAAGTTACTTTTACAAAGATCATGAACCCAGTGAATTCTTCAGGGGAGTTATGCTTCAAAGCAGGGTTATTAAGTTATATTTTGTTTACATAAAATAAAGAAAATGAGAGAAGATACACAGGGGTTTATCCAGCTGCATGAATCTATATATGAATTTGATTAAGACAGAACAGAATATCAGCACCTAATCCCACTCATTAATATGAAAGTTTATATTCTAAGTAAACTAAATATAGCATTATATCATATATGCATAAACCTTGTCTTTTAATTGTTTTGATATTTGCCTGTCCTTGTGATTACCTCTGTTAACAAAACCTTAATTTCATTTTATAAGAACTCTTTTGTAATAATGGTTGTTTAAAGCTATGCATCAGCACACCCTACTGTTTCTTCACAGGAGTAAACTAGTGACCAAGCCATTGTTTATCACAATATCACACCTGGTAAATGAACCAAGATAACATCACACCAACTGGTGTTAACCACAGCCTTTTCTAAAATTTCATATGAGTAGTGACAGACACCATTTCTTTATGAATAGCAAGATTTAGACATCTTTCAGTACTGGAGTTGCCAATAAACCTTTGTTTTTCTTGTGGAAAACTCTTTTAAATAACTCTGTCAATACATATAGAATATTAAAACAATAAGGATTGAGATAATTCCTGCCTGCTCTCTGGACTCCTGAATTCAATTACGAGACAACATATCTCTAGGTTTAAAATTCACTGTCAGTCAATTTTTATTCTTATAATTAAATCTTGATTACTTCAAACTGATGTATGTATATATATATATATATATATATATATATATATATATATATATATCTCCAGTGAATTAAATGATGATTTATTAATTAGAAAGCTATTGACATTAATGAATAGAGCAAATAAGAAAAATAATCTTGAGTGATCTTGAATATAACTGGATAACTTTCTACATAGTTCCTTAATATTAACTGATTTTTAAAAGCAGGCATGTGGGAATATCTCCTTACAACTGTACAAAATATTTTCATTACATTAAGAACCAATATGAAATTTAAAGGAAAGGCACTAAAAAGTACCTGGGATACTGGAAAATGTCTGAGAAAATATGTAAAAGGGTGTTGGCATAAATGATGAGGGAAAAATGAATATGATAGTACAAAAAAAAGAAACAAAGCTTATGTATATAGGGGGTGTAGTTTCAGGGTGGGTGGGAGAATGGGAAAAAATGAGAATCAAGTGGTGTCATATTCTGATACAAACTATTACTGTTAAATAAAATGATGATGTGTATTCATAGTGTACCAAAAAAGATTGGATTTTTTTAAAAACAATAAAAAGCCCTTAAGTACACCTGAAAATGAAAAGGAGTAATTCCAAAATAATAAAACATTCATTTATGAATAAAAAAATAGAGAGCGAGGAGGACAGAAGAGAAGATCAAATATAAACTACAAACTAGTCATGTTTTTTGTTTGAGAACAGAGTTAGCAAGACTAGAACTAAGATATATAAAGCAACTCTTTACTATTTTATTTTTTTTGTTTGTATATGTGTGAATAAACCAAACTAAATTAAAATAGAACAAATGGCATGTGGAAAGATTTTCAAATGAAAAATTTTGAAACTAGTCTTTATTTGCTTTTTAATCAAATTGTTCCAAGATTATACAGTAAACTAGAGTGTATTTTAGATATAAATTAGATCTCTCAAATTTAAAGACCCAAATAAAATGAGCATCGAAAGTGAAATGTTGTTTGTCAGATAAATAAATAAAAGTAGCAAAGAATCATATGAAAAAAATGTTCAGTATCACTTGTCATTTGAGAGATCCACATGAAAACAACATTGAAATTTCACTTCACTCCAAATGGAATGGCTGCTATCAAAAAATAAACCATTAACAGATATTGATAGGGGTGTGGGGAGAACGAACCCTTCTCCACTGTTGGTGGGAATGCAGACTAATGCAACCATTGTGGAAATCAGTGTGGAGATTCCTCAAAAATCTAGGAATAGAGGTCCAATCCAGCTATTCTATTTTCTCACTGAATTCAAGAAAGAATGAAAACTATCATATCACAGTAACATATATACATTCATGTATATAATAGCTCAGTGTGTCATAGCTAAATCTTGGAAACAACACAAAAGTCCATCGATTGATGAGTGGATAAAGAAGATGTGTTATTTTTGATAAAATGGAATACTACACAGCCATAAAGAAAGATGAACTTGAGAAATTTATAGCTAAATGAATGCACCTTGAGGCCATATGAGTAAATGAAATAAATAAGACAGATGTAAATACTGTATCATTTCTATTGTATGGTAAACTGAAGGTATAAATTAAGTTCCAAATATATAATAGGTGTGAAATAGCAAGAAAGTGTTCAAAAGGAGAAGGGGAAGTAGTGGGAAGGGAAAGCAAAAGACAGAGAGAAAAAATATGATGGTAAAAAGGAAAAATTGGATATGCACTTGGGGGTCAAGCAGTTGAAGGAAGGGCAGGGAAGTGGTAAAAATTAGAATAAAGATGTATCATGTACAGGTACAAATTCTCAATGAAGATTGTGATCATAATGTGCCAAAAAACTCAAAGAAAAAGAAACAGATGACCAACAGGAAATCTCAAAACAAACTAATTAACTGTTAACCAAAAAACAGATAGAACTGACAGTGTATATAAACTCAGTCTATGCAAGAAGGATAATATTCAATGGATTAAAGAAAAAAGATTGATTACCTGGGCCCAGTGTTTACTATCTACCTGACAAATGCAAGGCCCTAAGTTTTATTCTTGGTACCAAAAAATTGATAATAAAATAAAATGGAAATTTTAAAGTAATAAAATATTAATAAAAATTGTATAGCCAATGGAAATAAATGGTGGCAGCAACATTTCCACAAATGTATAATAAAAACTTCTGTAGTAAAAGAACTTATATAACCTGATAAACTATAAGCAAAATAGATTAGTGAAAACTTTTCAGGAAATATAATATGAATTATTATTGTTAAACTGTACAGAATATTTAAAAATAATATTTTTAAAATAATACTGTAATGGAAATAACATACAGTAAGCAAGTAGATGCATCTTTCACACATGGAGGTAAGAGATAAAAATGGCTTGCAAATATTTATAGACATTACCTCACTTAAAATCCAAGATAAATATATCTTTTCTAAGATATATAAAAGATATATTTAAATAAGATAAATATATGCAAACCAAATGCTCTGCAATAAATGCATATATATATATATGCATATATATATATATATATATATATATATATATATATATGTTGGCAAGTACACTCTAAATTATAGTCTCATACACAGCTGCCAGCAATGTAAATGGGTAAGATTTATGGTAAGACAGTGTAGTAATATTAGAAGTCTCAGTTCTTATTCTTTAACTCAGTTGTTCTATTTCTAAATTTAAAAAAATGGAAATATAACTTAAGAAAACACTTATAAATGTGGACAAAAACTACCTCACATCCAGTAGTACACCTGTGTTTGTATGGTATATGATTTGGATAGAAAATAATGATCATGAAATAGGGAAATCATTGATAAAATACTGAATATCTTGCAGAAATGTAACCTTCATTAAAATTGTGCTCTGAATAAAAGTTCAAGAATTAATACTGAATATAAAATTTTAAAATGCATTCCAAAGTTGTGGATTACTTCTCTTTCAACTATATGAAAATATTTTGTTTAAAATGAACTGCAGGTTGTACTCTCAGCTGATCCTGGGGGGCCTTTTTTCTTTTCCTGCTTTTCTCTCTTTCCCCACATTTTCCTCATTCTATTCACTCCTTCCTTGCCTCTCACGTTCCAAATTTCAGACATTAAGGATAAGTGTGTTCTGCAATAGAATATGTTGAACAAAGACACGGAGGCTAGCAGCAGGAGAGATGAAGCGATTTGTGGCATGGCAAGACCGTTGGGATAGCATGAAAGTTGTCAGTAATTACTTCCTGAGAAACTTTGTTTCTGCTCTGCTCTGTGTTTCTACTTGTTTGAATTTTCTACTACATTGGCTGTATTCCCAGGTAAATCTAAGAAAAAGTAGCCTATTGTCCTAACTACATTTCCTATCTTTAGTCCTTAAGGACTTGGCCTGTACACTTAGCTTAATAAATCTACACTATTTTCATGCTTGTTTCTTTGAAATTGATTCATTTAGGTTGCCATAGGTGGAAAAAGGCTCAGAGTGAAACTACATTGGATTATGAAATAGAGAAAAATCTCTTGTGAGACTTGGTGAGAAACTACATTCAGTACTGATCTGGACCTATGGGAATTCTGGAGGTAGAAGGAAGCCCTGCTAACAAATTGGGAGATGTCAATCTGTGGTCTTCTTTGATGAACAGATTTTGAGCAAGTGTCACTGAAATGGGAAATCTTTTCTGGTTTTAAGAGTCTTAAGCTTTTTCACCGAGTCTAGTTTCTGATGATTTTTAAATCATTTAACTCTCAGTGCATTAAAAATCATCCCCAACCATTATCTGGCTCCTAGCTTCTATTATTATACAAATCTGTTTTCCTGTTGACCTAAGGAGTCTGGCTGATCAGGGTTGGGCACATATATCGGTTGTTAGGGGCTGGGTGGATCAGAATAATCTCAGCCTCTTGTCTACTGGCCTCAGCTGTCTGCTGAGACAGTGGAGCTGACCTAGGCAAGAGTTGCTCATCCTGTAGGAGGCTCATTCCTTTGGCAGCATCCGGTGCAGAGAGGACAGAAGCATGTGAGTTCACTTGAAGCCTGGATCTGGAACTGATGCAGAATCAAAGTAAAAGCAGTCTACTGGACGGAGCTCATCTCTAGGTGCAGAAATAAAAGTTACATCTGGACCAAGGAACTGTAACATCACATTGCAAGAGGTGTGAAGATGAGGAGGAAGGAAACTTGTAGCCACTTAGCCATTGATCTATGACAGACAAGAAACAGCAGGTTGAAGTTTCATGAATGAGCCAGAGAAAGTTATTTCATCTTTCTATATGAAGAGAAAGGTACAATCAGAGTTAAACTTTCAGATTAACCGGGATGCAATGAAAAATGGATTTGAAATGAGGATATGTTGATGAGAAATCCATTATGGATGATACTTTCAATATATATCATGTGATAACAAGGGCTTGAATTAAACATGGAATTAATGCAGCAGGAAAAGCTGGGTTATAAATATAGAATTTCTCAGGGAGTGGGACTTCCAAGTGAAAGGAGAGAATAAAACCATTTGTTGTTTTCTTCCTGCTTATTGAGCTTGTGTTGACTGGTACCTAGATGTACACAAGAAAGTCTAAGAGAAAAATATAGGTTTGAAAAAAATATAATGCCATTTACTTTGGTCAGAGGACATTTTGTTTGTGTGCATTGTATGTGTGTATGTGTATGTGTGTGTGCAGTGAAAAGATGTCTTTCCTACTGAAACTCACCATATTCAATGAGTAACATGACACTAGAACCGCCACACAATAAGAGAGTTCACCTAAAACTCTATGTTGCTCTCTTTTGAGTCTTTTTGATATTTTTCCTTTTAAAAATCCAGAACTTCTTTTCACATTATTTTAATCTGTACATTCCAGGATGTGCTGTCATTTAAAACCGAAATATTCTCTAGAGGAAAGTAGGAATACTTTCATCAAGTAGTACATTATCTTATTTTTTAATTTATCGCTATCATAGAAGGGAACAAATAAAAATTCCTTTCTTGAATTATCTCAGATTTTTAATAAGTGATATGTTCTTTTCCTGAGTAAATCTAAGTGTGATCTTCCTCAAGGATCCATTCATGTTTGAAAATAATAACACTCATTTGTTGAGCACTTTAGATTACAGAGATATTATAGGTTGAGATGTGAAGTCCTGACACACACAGGTTGAATTCCTAAACACCAGTTACACAAATGTGACCTTATCTATAAGGAAGGTCAGTGCAGTTTTAATTAGCTAACAAGAGGTCTTTAAAAAGTTCACAATCTACATGAGGGATGTCCTTATGGAACGATAAAATTAGAACCCAGAGACATGGCCACAATACACACATTATGTTGAGATGCAGGTGTGTGCAAAGGCCACCACAGACTGCAACAAGTCGTTAGAATCTGACAAGAGGGACAAAACAGATTCTCTGTCACTCTTCTACCTTGAGATTCTCCTCAAGATTGCAACACAGGGACTCTGCCTGAGTTTTCAACATGACACCCAGGAAATGTAAACACTACACTGAAATAACAACTCAGTCTCCCTATGCAATTATCTGCCCTGTATATTTTAAACTTGTCAGCTCCTACAACTGCCACTTCCTTAAAATAAATATGAAATGCCTTAAAACACAAATCTACTATAGATAGGCACCTTTCTATCTACCTGGAGGACCTAAATTGTTAGTTCCATTTTTTAGCTAACTCTGCATAATGTAAGAGGATTATGCAACTAACTACCGAGGAAGTTACAATAATATTCCTTCTCTACAAGACAAAGCTGATTTTAATACTGGTAGTTACTCACCCATGTCACACAATTCACAGGTCACAGAAGTTCAAATCCAAGTCTGTTTGACTCCACGGTCGTTGGTAGGCACTATGATGTGCAGTAATATAGTAGCTTAAATTGTTCTCCATTTTCATGTATGTAAATTGAGAGGACAAATTTCATGATTATTTATTTATTTATTTGGTGTGTTGAGCAAAGCTGTATCTGTATTTTTTGGAACACACAAATTCAACAGGGTGGATGGTTAGAAGATCTAATATTGTGAAGGATGTTTTGCTCAAACCACTAAGATCATTAAAATTAGTCCTACCGTGAACTGCTGTGTGAATCCTACACCAGCGCAGGATTCTCTTCCATAATGTAGGAGTTAATCACAGACTCCCTTTGGACACGCATTAGACTGACTCCATCAATCTCAACCTTATACACAGCCTTATACAATGAATCTGCTTTTCCTGAAATCAACTTAGAAATCATATTATATATCTGAACAACAAACTTATACCCTGAACAACCATCAATAAAAATAAATTAGGGATTAGAGAGATTCTGACAATCTAAGAATACGGTACACACACATACACATATATGTATGTTTAATTTAATGATCTCACCCTGCAATCTAAGCTTTTCAAGGTCATATGAAGCTATTAAGAAGCAGACACTTCAGATAAGTTGAACAGAGAGACCAAATGATAAATTATTTTCTGTCTATGAAAACAGACAAAATTTCATTAAAAGCAATTAAATGACAAACTAAACAGATGTTCTATAGGAAAGCTATGCTTCAGCTCCAGACCGTTCAAATTTCTTTTGACCAGTGCTGCCATTTACCTAATCACTCACCCTCTTTTCTATTTGCTATTGCAAATGTGAATTTCAGGTCTCAAATTGACTCTGTGAGATGCTTTGAGTGAAGAATGAAGGTTTAAGTACTCTCCTAATCTAGGAGTATTTTCATATAGAACAGACAGGGGTCCCACCTAACTCACGCAACTTCTATTTATACCAAGCTTATGATAACTGAACGTTTCCTGAACCTCACCTGTAAACATCATAGTAAATAACACACAAAGCAATGGGCTTATAAGAATTAAATCATCAAACCTAAATTAATGAAATGCAGCTTCAAAAAGAGAAATGAACAGATGTACCAAAGCTCATTTGTGTTCATAAATACACAGAAAAATATACCAGCAGCTGGAAAAAGTTTAGGTAAGTATATGAGATTTTGGCTCATGACAAAATGACAACCCAGTATGTTCTTTTTCTCTCCCAGCTTATATCTCGAGACGCCAGAGAAGACACGCAGCTGTAGGGATTGAGTAATTGCAGCCAAGTGCGAGAAATCCCCGAGGGTAAGAGGGCAGGTGTGACCTCGTAGTAAGGAAGCGGCAGCTCAGAGCACAGAGGCGCCTTGCACTTTGGAAGGTGGGCGGCGCTCTGGAAAAGCGCAGGACTCCTGCTCCTTTTACACCATCTCCTCCCCCATCTTCATATCGCCGAGGCAGACAAACAACAGCTGCACCTCAAAGCTGCAGTCAGCAGGGTGAAGGCAGGGCGGTGCAGAGGCCTGCAAGGGTGAGGAGGGGGGACGAGTTGGAATCTGAATATCAGCACCACAGCGTCTCTTCTCCTCCATCTCCTCACATTCGGGAGAGTAGAAAATGTCACTTAAGGAAGCAAAGCACGCAGGGACACCAGGGTGGCACGCGTTGGACACCCAGCGATGTACCTGTGATAGGGAAGAGTGAAGGAAACAGAGGAAAAATATGTAGAGCAGGAAAATAACGCCTTCTCCAAAAACACCAGCAGATTTCTTTCTTCTCTCTTGTCCACCACTATTTTTACCAGTCACTTTCAATTAGATGAATGTTCAGGAAAGGGACCATATTTCCTTCTTTTTTGTTATGAATTGCACATTAGTAAAGACTGGATGACAGGACACAACAGAAATTACACTTTCCCACTTCTTTGGCTGGGGCTTCAAAATGAAGGTGCGAGCCAGGCCATGTGCCCCTCGGAGTCCTGGGGAGGTTCCACTCTTCGGTCCTCCAGCCTCCAGCCTGTGCTGGCATCACTCGACTTGTGGCAACACACCCTGGTCCTTGCAGGTGTCTTTCTACCGCCTCTGTCTTCAGGAGATCGATTCTCTCCCAGGTGATTTCTTATAACAGATCATGAGATCGAGGTAAAGGTCAGACTAAAAGTCCAGAATAATCTCCATCAAATGATGCATACTGGATCATCTCTGAAAGATTCTTTTCTTGGGGCTACAGATTTAGCTCAGTGGTGCAGTACCTGCCTCACAAAGGTGAGGTCCTGAGTTCATTCCCTTGTCCATTAAAAAAAATAGGTTTGATAAGTTAAAAATTGCATATTTGCAAGTTAAATATGTAGAGGTATTTTCTCAATATTTAACAGTAAGTATTGACATCCACACACAGTATTGTGCTAAATATTTTTGGTATCTGTTAGCACAAAGGAGGAGAAAAATTAGTGTTGTAAATAGCTAGAAACTGTCCAACAAAGGCACAGATGTTAATGTAAACAATCGAGCTGAAAGTAAATAACATCATAAGCAATAAGAATCATTGTAACTGATAAAGAAAATAGTAAAATATACCTGCATAGACTACACACTTTGTCTAGAGTATTCCAATGATCTAATAAATTCTTCCCTTAACTGACTACACTTCCCACCTTGTCTGCTTCTAATCAAATTGGAATAGTTGATAGAGAGGTTTCTTTCACAGTCTTTGTGACTTTCTCTCTTCTACTTGACATATTTTCCTTTTGTGCATATTGCTATCCCACATCTTGTATGTTGTGCTCATTTATTTATTTTCTTATATGTGCCTCACAGACTGTGACTTACTAAGTGGTGAAAGTTTATAGGTTTTTCCATCGCTCTGTGTCAGTGCTAAAACAGTGCCCCACACGAAGTAAAAGTTCAATGAAGAGTGTTCAGACATTAAATTGACTAAATATTTATGAATATCTGCATACCAAAAAATTAGGAAGAAGAATAAAAAATAGTAGAACTATGGACAAGGATACATTAGTGATCATCATTAAAAATCTGACCTCAGAAATTTTATAGACCAAATTAATAATACATAAGCAAATACATAGAATAATCTAATATTGCATATAACTTCAAATCATTCTTTACTGAGGATACAGTATCCTTGTACATAAGTGTGCTAATATTAGACTAGGTGCACATGAAAAAACTTAACAGAGGTGCAGAGGGACAACAGGCAAAAGAGAAAGCAATGAAACTATTCTATATGATTCATGTTAGATATAGGTCTTAACATACTGATTAAAGTCCATACAAACTATATATAATGGAGAGAATGAACTCCAATGTAAAGCAAGGGTTTATTTCATTAAAAAATGTATCAATACTGATTCACATGTACCAAAAGTATTTAGTAATTAAAGATGTCAGAAACAGGAAAATTCTATGTACATTGTGTGTGTGTATGTGTGTGTGTGTGTTGTGAACATGAAGTCATATGGAAACTTCATTTCTATTGAATCCGTGTAAAATAAATACTGTTGTAAGACTAAGCTCTATTAAAATGATTCCACTGAATTGGAAATAAATTACAACTAATATCTCTTTAATTGAAGAACATGTTCTTAAGTACCTCTTGGGTTAAAGATGCAATTATAAATAGAATTGATTAGAAACTGCAACAAAGTAGAAAAATAAACTAACTTTCCAATTTTGAAGACATAAGCACAACATTATATACATATAGGTTTAATTTTACTGACCATATAAAAAGGGGGGAGTGAGGAAAGAATAGGAAGGGGAAAGGAAATGATTACAGATGTTTCATGTAAATGTAGATATACTTACAGCGAATGTGAACATTATATATCATAAACATTATGTAACAACAATAATGGTGATACTAAATTTAGGGAAGGGATTTAGAGAGAGGAGGAAGGAGGTTAGCAGAGAGGGAAAGGGACTAACAAAAAAAGCATCAAGATGTATTATGTATACTTACCTACTCCCCAAGAAGAAGAAAAACTTCATGAACTAAAAACATGTACTAGTAAAAGAATCAAGCCAATGGGATGGAGAAAATGGCAGTAGGTATACAAAGGGGGAATAATAGAAGGATTGATAAGACTTGAATTAAAAAAGATAAGAACTGAACAACTGATCATTGCAGTTAATCTTAGCTATCAGGTTGACTTGATTGCAACATTCAGGAAGATGACAGTATCATTAGGGAACTAGTATATTTATTAGTGGGTTCATTCACCAATATTCACAGCTTAATGTACTGTTAGTAACTAGTGCCTGGATGGAAGGGGGTCACTGCGAACTTGATTAGGGAAGATATAGCTCTCTCTGGGGCTTGTCCCCTATGTTCTGATTCTTGACCACATAAAATGAAGTTTTTGTTCCACCACACTCTTGTGCCATGAAATTGCTACCTTGGAGCCAGTGATAAACTCTTCTGAAACGGAGGTGAAAACAAGCTTCCCCTTTCATTTGCAGCTGTCTGGTGTTTTGTCCAAGCAGCAGAAAAGCTGACCAATATGACATTCCTAGCAACACAGTGAAATGACATCTCTGATGAAATAATTTCACTGCACATTGGGTCCAGGTGAAATAGAATTTAAAACAGGTAATGAATAGTTTTAAAAGAAAATAAAACTAATAGTTGCAGTGTTAAAGGAGAAGAGGAGTAGGAATAAGAGGAAGGGAGTAATACCATTTGAGAAGAAGGAAGAGAGATGCCTGATCTCTTTAAACAAGAGAAATAAACCTGTATAACCCTATATAAAGGCAAAGGCTCTGTGTGTGTCATTAAAATCACCTGATAATTTGTACACTGAATATTTCAGTTCCCTCTATGAACCATAAAAATGAAAGTAGAACCCAGAAATCTGGAGTTTACACAATAGGTAGTATGTTTGACTTTCCTGGATTAGATACTGAAATCTCAGGAGCAATGCAAAATGGGAACTAAAGCTCATAGGTCCTGTGCATGTAAATAGCTATTTAATTTAATGTTTATCCTGGTATCCTCTCAGACAAAAAAGAGAAGCTAGAAAAATTATAGTTTTATTTTTATAAAGGTCCTAAGAACAGACCATAGCCCTTGTATTAAAAAAAATAAGTGAGAGTAAAAATAAGAGTGCAAACATACAATTTGCTGGGGGAAATGCAAAGTTTGCCAAGCTCATGGGATGTAATAAGCATCAGCTTTAAGACTGACTGAAAGCTGACAACTGAGTCAGGGAAAATCATAAAGCAATGACTGAGGCAAAATGAAACATCACAGGACAATCTTGATTGCCCAGGGTCAATGTATGTGGAAATTTCCAAGGGCCAGGTATTCCAGGGATGAACTAAGTACATAAAGATCACAGGACAGTGTTATTACTGCAAGAGTGAGTCACGTTGGAGCATTGCATACTACAGGCTGAAGTTAATGAAGAAATGACATGAAAATTTGAAATAAGAGCTTGAGATGTTCAAAGATAAAAAAAAGAAAAATTACGCAATAGTATAAGATGAGAGGACTCAATATAGCTGCTCTGGAAAAAATCAATAAAATAAAATGTAGAAACAATACATGAGATTTAAAAGTAAAATTATAGACAATAAAAGCAATTGAATCACGATGATAAACAAGATTTCTAGTAAGAACTGCTACAAAATCTCTAGAAATCTGAACATGCAGTTATTTGTACATGCTTATGCATGTATGTGTGATAAAATATTATAGTGTTATATCAAAATTTACTTAAAGGATGGCTATTTCTTTTAAAAATCACCTATTACATATTCCTCCCCCAAAACGGAGAAGGACATAATTCCACATTAGTGAAAAAATACTAGGTACAAATGCAGAATAAGAAACTTAATTTTGACCATGACTAAAATGAACCATACATTTGAATTTTCAGCTTCTGATATCCTAGATTCTACTTTCCATAAAGAAATATTTCTTGAGAATGCATGTTAACTTCGGAGTAACTATTTGGAAAGGAAACCATGTTGCATTCATACATGCAATTCCATTTTTCTCTCCTCAGGCCTACAGATAGGTATCACAGTTGAGTCTGGCCATGCTTTTCTCTCCTGCTGTTCTCAGTAGTCTGAAATTAATTCCAATGATCACCTTGAGGTGACTTAATGGTAACTCAAACTAGCAAATGTACAAGTTCTTTCTTTATATGCATTCTACTACCTGAAGGATAGCCTTAAAGTCAGATTGTTTCACATTTAATATATGTGAATTTTACTTAAAATATTTATTGAACACTTGAATATGTTACAATACATGAAAATACAGCAGGAAAAATTACCTCTGTCTAATAACTTCAAGTAAATATATTCTTTCAAGGTCTAAGGAAATGCATTTGATAACAAAATTGCGGCAACTGCTAAATGATTTTCCTTATAGATTTAATTTCTGGCTCACCTGGCTGGTCTTATTTCCTTCAGTAACTTTAATTAGTCTTTCCTGGGGCATGTGGCTATGAGAAGGTTTGCATAAAATAAAAGTAGTGACACCTATAGAATAGGTTAGTAGAAGTGACTTAGACTACGTTGCTAATTTTTGAAGTCTCTAAAGATCATTTCAAGGGAAAATTGCTAATTAACCATACCAGCACTTAGCTAATGGAGTGACAGATGGGTACCTGAAGGCTAAGTCAGTGGTTAAGAGTAAAATCACATGGTTTAAAACTTTATTTAGGATATTTTCTGATATGTAAGTGTTCTTGATAATGTTGGCTAACAGTTTTTGAGATATATAGCCAAGAGACTGAAGAAATGAAAATTTATATTTGAGTTTTTGTCATGCTTAAAATTCATTATTTTTGTCTATATTTTTAAATTTTCATTTCCTACAAAACATATTCCTTCCTATTAATATTGGCTTTAATTTAATTGCTAAGCCTATAATCTCTAGCAAGGAGACTTGCTAAATAAATGAAGAGGATAAGGTCTCCATGATTTATCTTGATTCATTTATTCACATACTGTATGGAGTTAAAAGATATTAAGGAAAATTCAAAAAGTGATAATGACATTAGATTTTGTAGCATTACTGTACTTCCAGTTTATAAATGTCATATTTAAAAATTTTAATCACTGGTATTTCTTTATGTGCTAGTCATCTTTAGGAATATTTGGAAAATTGATATCCTTATGAAATTATTTCTCTCTTTGTCTCTCTAACTCTCCTCTCTTCCTTTTTTCCTTTCCTTATTTTTCCCCTTTCAAATATTTTTGAATTTAATCCTCAAATATCTGAGGCTAGGTCTATGTAAGTACTCCAAAATATTACAGTAGATCAAAGGAAGCACTTGGTAATTCCATTATTATAGAGATTATTATAGAGTTACTATCTAAAGTCTTTTAACTCAGAAGCAGTTCTTCATGTTTTCTATATGAAAAATAAAGAAAATAATATATGTTCACATGTATATACAGACAAGATGAGTTAGTTAGGAAACATAAATCTCATGAAATACAGATGACCAGGATTTTACTTACATTCTCATTTACATATTTTAATCTTCATCAAAATTAAAAAGTTTTTCAATATCTCTCTCATGCTTTTATTATTTTGCAATAGGGACTTAACAAATTTTTAATAAACCAGAAGTCAAAGAGGAATAATTTTCTTGAGTATTATTGATATTTTTATAGATATTATCCCTCCTTTATGCTACACACCAAAATCTCTCTAAAAGTTCTCCTTTTCTATTTTTTTCCCTTGATCTTTACCCCTTCCTAGAGGAAACCATTTGAACATTTTCTTCCTATTGTACAATGTCTATTATATATTCTAGTCCCAGTTTACATTTTCAGTTTCTCACAGAGAACTAGTGTAATATTTACACATACGTGTCCAGTTTATTCCACTTAATAGTAAAAAATACAACCACTTACCTATAAATATCTTGTTTATCCTTCTTTATGGCTGAGTAGTACTACATTGTATAAAAACATCTATTTTTTTATTTCTCTGTTCATCAGTGGATGGGAATTTGCAATATTTCCAAGATTTAGCTACTACAAAAGGTGCTTCTGTGAACATGGGGGTATATATATGTATATATGTGTGTGTGTGTGTGTGTGTGTGTATATATATATATATATATATATATATATATATATATATATATATACATATTCTCTGGGGAAGATATCAAGAAGAGGATAGCTACACTTAAAAAAATCTTTACTCCTAATTTTTGAGGAATTTCCACACTGTTTTCTACAATATTTCACCAGTCTACACTCCCTCCAACATTAAAAACGAAGGGTTCCTTTTCCGCCACAGCACTGCCAGCGTTTGTTATTGGTTGATTTCTTTAAAATAGTCATCCTTTCTAAAGTGAAATGGAATCTCAGCATTGCTTTAATTTGCATATCTCAAAAAATGTTGAACTTTTAAAAATATATTTATTTGTTATTTGTATTTCATCTGAAAAGCATCATTAATCTCAAATTTCCACTTTTGGATTGAGTTTTAAATTTTAAATAATCCACTATCAGTTAACAAAATTGAAAATGTAATTAAAAACCTACTACTGACAAAGAAAAGCCTGTGTCCTGAAGTATTCACAGCTGAATTCTATGTGAAATTTAGAGATTTAATGCCAATATTCTTCAAAGTCTTTAATGAAAATGAAAAGAATTGCCCTCATACTAAAACCAGAGAATTCAACCTAAAAGAACAGGCCAATCTTTTTAATGAACACAGATATAAAAATCCTGAATATGATACTGGCAAAAAAAAACGCAGCAAATCGTCAAGAGGATCAAATATCCTAACCAAACAGGAATCATTTCAGGGAGGTAGGGATGAATCAACACGTGTAATTAAAAAAATTTAATATACCACATAAAAGACCTAAGCTCCCAAGTCACAAAATCATCTCAGTAAATGCAGAAAAAGCTTTTGAAAAAGTCCAACACTCGTTCATGATGAAAATCCTACAGAAAACTGGAAAAGAATGTCTTTATCTCAATCCAGTAATCATCTAGGACAAACTTACAGCCATCATCATACTAACTGGTCATAAACTAAACATTTTCATGATAAAATCAGGAACATTATATGAATATTTACTATCATCACTTTTATTCAGTGTAATTCTGGAAACACTAGAGAAGGGAAAGAAAAGGAAGGGAAGAAGTCAAACTATCATTATTTGCACACATAGTTTCTGGATCTTCAAATCTATTCCACTGATTCTTATGTCCGTTACTTTTCCAGAACCATACAGTTTTTATCACAGTGGCTTTATAGTATAGTTTCAAGTTTGAGATCATAATACCCCCAACATGTCCCTGTTGCTTACAATTGCTTTCACTATTCTAGGTCTTTTGTGGTTCTAGATGAACAGATACATTTCAAAGGAAGAAGTAAAAGCAGCTGAGAAGCATATGAAGAAATGCTCAATATCATTGGTCATTGGAAAGATGCAGATGAAAACAGCACTGGGATTTCATCTCAGTCTACAAAGACTGAGAATTAGCCTGCAACAAATGCTAGTGAGACTGCGGAGAAAAAGGAACATTTCTCCACTGTTGGTGGAAATATAGACTTGTACGACCTCTGTGAAAGTCAGTGCAGTGATTCCTCAAAAAGCTAGGACTGGAGGTCCCATTTGACCCAGCCATCACTCTGCTAGGTATATACACACAAGAATTAAAAGATTCATATCACAGTGTCATATGTGCTCCCATGTTTATAACAGCTCAGTTTGTGATTGCTACATCTTGGAAACACCCAAATGTCCATCAGCTGGAGACTGGATGAAGATGTGGTTCTTTTATAGAATGGGGTATTATTCTGCCATTAAAAATAGTAAGGTTGAGTCATTCATACTCAAGTGGATGTACCTTGAGGACATCCTCATAAGTGAAATAAACAGGTCATGGATGTGTAAATATCATATCTTTTCTCTGGTATGAGAAAATAAAGATGTAAATGAGTTGTAGTAGATATAGCTGATATTGCAAAATAGAAAATATTTAAAAGAAAGAGTGGGAAAAGAATGTGATAGTAATACAGGAAGAGGGAAACAAAGCTTATGTACATAGAGGGTGGAAAGTTCTAGGGTGGGGGAGGGGAAAAATGAGAATCAAGTCATGTCATAGTCTGGTACAAACTCTCAGTGTTGAATGCATCGATGATATGTATCCATATATACCAATAAAAATTTGAATTAAAAAAACTTACTCAAGTATCTTTGAGAAAGGGACTAGAGATCTTCTCAGGAAAAAAAGATAACCACTTTAATAAATGATGCTGGAAAAACAATATGTCTACTTCCCTAGGACTAATATTAGACTCATTTTTCTTCCCATGCAATAAACTAAAGCCAAATGGATCAAAGATTTAAGCAATAATGCCAAAGCACTAAATCTGCTGGAAGAGAGAACAGACAGAATATGTGAGGACATAGATTTAGACAAAGACTTGAAGAACCAACCCTATCCCAAGGGAATCAACACAGATCTCCACGTATTAAAAATCTTTTACACAGCAAAAGAAACCATCAACAAAGAGAGGAGACAATCAATAAAGTAGAAAAAAAATTGTCAGCTACTCCTCAGACAAAAGACTAATATCTAGAATATATAACTGAAAAAAATCAATCCCTGAATTTAAAGACTCAATCAAATTCTTCAAATTTAAAATATCCAAGTCCTTGATTTTTAAATGTCAAACATTTCATGTTCGAAACTAAACTATCTATATCATTTGTATCATGTACAATCAGAGGAATGACTGAAAATTATTAATATATGTCTCAATATTCCTCTTCTCTCTGTTTCTTGGGTTCTGGCCTCTTTTGGTCCTCTGGAATTTCATTATGAAGACTGTGTGGAAAGACAAATAAATAGAAATGACAAGGGGAACTCAGTCAGATTCTCACACTACAGTGAGTAAAGGATGAGCCACCACCTGCTGCAGCATCGAAAAGGTCAGAGCAATAAGTTAGAGGGAAGAAGCAGAGAGAGATGTGGAAAGTGTACTCAACTGTGAGAGCAGAATGAAAACCTTTCAATCACTTTCCAAATGTAGAAGACAGAAGATACATGTTAATAAGAATGACTGTGACAGTGCTGTTCAATGACTTCTAATGTTCTTGAGATATGGATATAAAAGCTGACATTTCTTGACCTTTGAGCACGGATCAGCTAACAGTAGATTTGTTTAACTGAAAATCTTAATTCAAGTATGTTGGTTACATTAGCAGCCACCAAGTCCTCTATAAAACCAGAGATAGGCTTTGTGAGGCACAAAAATAAAAACTGGAATGTGTATTTAAAAATACATTAGAGCTGTTCTGCAAAGAAAAGGGATGAGAGTAGTGTAAATAGAGCTAATTGGTACTGTTTATGTTTTAGAATTTGTTGCCTCCATTAAATTGATTCTCATTTGAAGATCAGGTAAATATGCCATAAAAGAGGATTTACAAGAAAATGAAGTAAAATTTTGCCGGTGGAGATGAGTTTAAACAAATCAGGATGATTCTTAAATACTCTCATCTTGAAAATTCTACAGCTTCAAGGTGTGTTTTCTTTTCTTCAGGTGTGTTAAACAGGGGAAACCACATTTTTTAAAAAAAATTATTTCATCATATGGGAGAAATGAAATAAGATGAATATTGATATTATTGTGTTGCCTAAACATTTTAATTTTTATGATGAAACTAATATAATGTTATTTTTCTCAAAAATTTGCTGTAAGGTCTAATCACAAGTTTATTATCTAAGTCATCAATAGCTAAAATGTTATAGTCAGATTAAATATATTTAAACTTCATGTTGAAAATGGTTTTTGGAATGTCTCTGGTTATTTTGCATTAAATTTCTGACAAGTTAGATTTTAATTATTTGAAAAAATACTTCATGACATTACATATGTATTGAAATTGTCCAATTTTTTGTCATCACTGGAAAAATAATATTTAATAGTGTATACCTGATATCACTTATATGAGAAGTCAAAAGAAATCAAATTCAGAGAAACAAAGTAGAATAGTGCTTGCCAAGGAGTAAGAAGTAAAACAAATGTGGGAAGTATGGTTAAAAGCTATAAATTTTCAGTTGTAAGATAAGACTTAAGTAAGACATAGCCTTGTAACTATAGTTAGTATATCGTACACTTGACACTAACTATGAGTAGACCTTTAGTGGTCTCATCACACACAAAAAGGATAATTATATGAAGTAATTACATGTTAATTGTTTTAATTATGAGAATCGTTGCACAAGTTATACTTAGATTAAAATACCACACTTTACAACTTAAATATATAAGCTATGAATTTGTCAGCATTACTTGAAAAAAGTTTGGAAAAAGTGAATAGTTTCTGAATTATATACCAAATTCCCTTGAACTTTGAGATGTCTATTAGTTCACCCCTATGGCAAAAGAAATCCAGCATGCTGAGTTTGTCTGATAATTGTGTGGGGAGAATTGCTGCTGAATCTCAAGCTGTTCAAACTACTTCTCAACCGCATTCAGGATAATCATTGCTAGCATGGCGCTGAGATGGATCCGCATCCTGTAAACAGTGTTCAAAACTGATGCCTTTTTCTGGAAAGAGGTTCCTACCACATAAACAGCAGAGGCCATAAAAATCGCTTGACAGCAGAAGAGAAATTGGTAGGCGATTACTATGGCAAGAGTGATTGACAACCGGACAATGCAAACTGTCTCTGACAGAGGGAAAGGTGGCCCGAAGGGGGCTGCTTTTCTCTCTCTGAGAGATGCCGGCTAGGAGGGTAAATAGGAAAACGCTCTTTGCTTTCAGATTCTTCCTACAATGACTCTCAGTAAGGAAAAGAAAAGGAAATAGAACCATATATATTGAGGGATAAAAGACTCTTGGATTTTGCTTCCTATCAGACCGGTAAATACAACTCAGAGATTCAGTGTTCTTATGAAACCTCTGAGACCGAAAGATTCATAAATCCAAGGGTAGAGACTTGGTCACAGTATTTTTCACAAGTTTAACAGAGATTATCCTAAATAGCTGGATGGGCTAAATGCAAACAAGGAATACTCTTATAATGGCCCCTAAAAGAATATAGCTTCCACCTAACATAAAATATTTTTTATCATCTTCATTTCTTCATCATCACTGATCTTACACTATTTTACATTCATATTATAAAATCTGCTTTTTAAATATAAAAATATTACATTTTTGTAATCTAGGGCAGATCAAGTAGTATCAGTTTCTTCTTATGATAACGTTAATACATTTTAATCAAATTTGATATATTTGTCAACCTTCCTCCAGCTTACCATTGAAGACACTCTAGTAAACCTACTTCCTAGAAATCCATGACCAAGTATACCCCTCTATACATTTCCATTTCATGGTGAGACTGCAAGAATATCCATTTCATTATTTTTGTCAGTGATAAAAAAAATTATGAATAAGAGTTGACATAAGAAATAATTGAATTTATTTTAAGCCTTTAACAAGATAAAAACAAAAAAAAAATACAAAGAGTTGATGACATTTGTTACTCTAAGGAAGTGGTTTTGCAACAGTAGACCAAGTTGTTGGGCTTTGTATACAAGGTAAACTAAGTGGGTAAGATACACTCAAATGATGGGAACTAGCAGAGGGACTAATGCTCATATGAGGAGATGACCTAATTTTAATAGAAAACCACAAACAATTGAAAACATAGATACATAAAAGTATCAAGCATGGATAATAGTAACTGTCATACATTTTGTAATCTTAGAAAATAAGCCTAAATTTGTTGATTATTCCTATGATAGAAATAAAGATCATTTTCTTTGAAAATATATTAGAATCTCTAAGATATTTTTCATATTGTGGTTAAGATTTTTCAAAATGTAAAAAAAAAACATATTTAGTAGCAGGAAGAATAGTGAACAAGAGAATAAAACACTTCCCCAAAAATGGAGTGCAGAAAACTGTGATAAAAATGGAAAAGGTGAAAAAAGAAAAAAAAAGATGATACATATACATCAAATATAGTGTTAATGTGATTGATTTTCTGATATAGAAATGGGCAATAAAGATAATTCCTATCTCTTACCCAAAGTAGTGTTTATGCAAAAAGGTAATTCTTTGTACCTTGTCGGTGGTCTTTCCCTTACTATGACACAAACCTAAGATAATAAATTCACAGAGGAAGGTTCACTTTGGTTCACACTGGTAGAAGTTTCATTCTACAATCAGTTTGCCCTGTTGCTTTGAGCAAATGGTGAAGAAACACATCATGCCATGTGTGATGGGTAGAGCAAAACAGCTCAACCCATAGACAGAAAGCAAAGAGAGTAAGAAGAAGATACTGGGGTCCCACAGATGTGTCACAAGTGCACAGCCAGTGACCCCAAATCTCCCACAAGTCCTATTTTCTAAAGGTCTCACAACCTTCCCCAAGTACCAATCTGAGAATCAAGCTTTTAACATTGAACTTTTGGGGGACATTAAGATCCAAACTCTAGCATACATAATATGGTTTCACATTTGAAAAAAAAATACATTAACCATTTATTTAACACTTAAAACTAAGGTAATTTTAGGAAAAAAATCCTTTCTTTTTATATATGCTTAAAATCTAATCCTATAGATCTTTACATATTATAATGTAGATTGAGAAACTGGATAAGAGTATTTGAAAATAGTTATTGCTCCTAAATATTTTATATGCTCCTCTATATTTTATTAGTTACTATTTTACTAGTAACAATTTTACTTTTGTTCTATATTTTACTCTGCTGTTGTGGTATGACAAATCTATTTTTAAATCAGTTTAATGGTTTAGGAGGAGATATGACTCCCAAAGTTGGAGATGGGCCAGGAGCTCCAAATCAAAGCTCCTATTATTATTTAATAAAATATTCTGGAAGGTAACATATTTTTCTTGAAAGTAAAGCCATATTCAGAGACACCAATGAAGCACATAGAAAAAAGACTAAAATATTCTCAACTTGATTGATTGATTGTGTTAAAACTAAGCTGATGAGCAATCATGATTTTGTTTTTGTCTGGGGTTAGTGTCAATCATGAATGGATAAATTGAATTCTTTTTTATAATTTATAGTTTATTTTAATATGGATGCAACTCTTCAGAAAGAAATAATAGATCTGTTTGTTAGCAAATGTCAAAGTGTGCGATTAGTGAGGCCTTTAAAGTGATTCACATCATGTCTGACTCACCTCATTCATTGATTATATAACTCAATAATTAAAAATTCTTCCTATTATGGAACCAATTTAAGGATTAAAGTTATGATGTCACATAAAAAATAAGGATGAGAAATTGCTAGTCATTTTTTTAAAAGAGAAAGACATGCTAAAATGAGTTCTTGTATGATCAAGAGCTACTAGTGTACTCACTAAATTGAAAGAACACCACCATGACTTGCCATGGAAGTGAGGGTGCCTGGTGTGAGGTGAGTCCAAAGACAATGTTGGAAATAAAAATTGGGTTATTAGTCATATTCAAGTTATTTCACTTTATATTTATTAAAGTAGAGAATGAAAACTATTGGTCACCAATAGCGTCAATCCTTCTACAAAACGGTCAAACACACACACAAAGATCTTATTAGCTTAAAATACTGCAATCATTTGGCTCGAACAACTATAAGTATTTTCTGCTTAAGATTATGGTGGAGGGGATAGTTCTGTGTTCTTCGTGTCTCTTGTACTTCTTTTGGCCAAGTTCTTTTTTATTCTAGACAAGTTCTTTCTGTAAAGATTGCAGATGTTTTAGAAATCAGCAAGGAAATCTGGAAGCATCTGATGACTGTGTATGTACATGGAACAATTTCTCTTCCAGCTTTAGACATTGTTCAAGCCAAATCTTGGGGCTAAATTTAGTCCAGAGCCAGGGAGATGAAGTTCACTACTGTGCTGTGGGAGGAGAAATGACAGACACTTCTGAGGATCAGTGTAGTAACTCATCCTAAAGAAAAGATTATGTGTGTGTGTGTATGTGTGCACATGTGTGTGTGTGTGTGTGTGTGTGTGTGTGTGTACGTGAGGTACAAACATGTGAGTTGGCAAGATGGAGACAGAGACACACACAAGAAGAGAATAAATTGGTACTAATTCCCTTTAAGAAGTGCTGACTCAGTATGGAGAACAGATTAAACATCTTCTTGTCTATCAATCTCTCTCTCTCTCTCTACCCCTGTGTGTGTGTCTTTCTCTCTCACACCTTTCTCTCTACCTAGCTATCATTCTAGAAGCATGTAATATCCATTATGAAAACTGATTGAAAATCAGTGTTTCTTTGGCTCTGGATGAGAAAGAAGGTGAAAAAGGAAAGGAGAAAAAATTAAAACATATTTCAGAGAACAAAAAAAAAACACGGCTTGGAGATATATTTAACATAAGGATAGATGGAGGAGAAGAGAGTGAAGATGATACATGGTTCCTTCTGTAACAAATCGAATATTTTATGATACCATTCATTAGAAAGGAAGCAGAAAATGATGGGATTTAAAGAACTAGATCATAATTAATGCTTTGGAAATATTCCATCAAAGATAGCTTAGATATATTATATTAGTCAAATAATTGTATGTTAAGGTCTGACTCTGTGGGAGTTCTCTGTTGAGAGTAAAAATAAATGAGCTTATTGAATTATTCAGGAAGAATGCTAAGTAACAATGATAAGGTGAGTCTTCACTGAAAGACTAAGTTGAGAAACATCAGCCTACAAAAGAGTCAGAAGAAGCACATAGAACAAAGTTAAATAAAAGACTCAAATGACTGTGTCATGGACTCACGTGAAGAGTTTACTACATTATGTTAAGTTATAGAAGTCAAGCACAGAATGACAAGTACTTCACTACC
The DNA here is from genome assembly GCA_004026965.1 of Petromus typicus. Classification (NCBI taxonomy): domain Eukaryota; kingdom Metazoa; phylum Chordata; class Mammalia; order Rodentia; family Petromuridae; genus Petromus; species Petromus typicus. The sequence continues at coordinate 1,392 of PVIR01012816.1, read as the reverse complement.
TTGCTTTTATGTAGAATCTAAAAGAAGTTAATTTTGTAGAAAGAAATGGTAGTTATTTAAGGCGAAGGTGATGCAAAATGTGAGAACTTTTTCAAAGGAAACATAGTTATATTTAGATAAGATTAGTGAATTTAAATATATCTATTATATAGAAAGATAACAATAATTAATTAAAATATACTGCATTTTACAAAAACAGAGATGTGATAAGTGCTTTACTAGAAAAGTGAGAATTATACAGTGCAGTTCAAATAACATTTATTTAAATTTAGCCATTTAATAACACATATATAGCTCAAAACACCTTTGCAAGTGGTAAATAATAACACTTGTTAATCTGCAGAATTCAGAAATAATATAATTTAGAGTTGAATTCTCCTTTGAAGTGAGATGAAATTAACTAAACTGAAAGATCACCACAGCTTGGCAATGGAATAGAGGGTGCTTCCATTACATTTACATTTTTGTTACCAGATGGAATTCTCTCAAAATGCAATTTGGATTAAGATTGACCTATATGGTGGTTACTGTTGAGTGAGAAATGTGCTAGCGATTGTTTATTCATTTTTGTTGTTTGTTTGTTTGTTTGTTTGTTTTGCAGTACCAAGGGTCAAACTCAGGACCTTGGGCTTCCTGGGCAAGCATGGTGCCATTGACCTATCACTTGGGCCTTCTTATATTTAATTTTATTAATATAATTTCCAGTGTTCTCATGTCTTTAATCACTGGACAAAGGAAAGAAAGAGGAGAGAGAGAGAAAAAAAGAGAGTAAGGAGGGTTGGGGGGGAGGAAAGGGAATAGAGGAATGGGAGAAGGGAAAAGGAGATGAGAGAGAAGAGGAGGGAAAGGAGTGGCAAACGTGTGAGGAGAAAAAAGAAGAGAAGAAAAGAAAACAAACGAAAGAAAAAATTGAGGCGATAAAACTGGAGTGTCATATTTCTTGAGATTTTATTTTTCTTTTGCCTTTTATTCCTTTTATGCAAAAGTAAATACTCTCCACATTCTTCCTAGAGCTAAAAATAATACCTGAACATAAAAAGCACAGAATAGCGGAAGGCTGTCCTAAGGAAACATAGTGCTCCTCTATGAGCAATTATAGCGAATAGAAGCATGACGAGACAGCTGCCAAAGTCGTGCTGCGGATCTATTGTTTGACCCCAGTCTATTGGATGTCAGCTGCATGAGTGGCAGAAATAATACCCTAAGAAAACACAGCAGGTATGTGTGAAGTATGAGGCTGAAGAATAACATGCTTAAAATATAAATTTAAAATCCTTACTGAACTGAGAATGAGAAGCAGTACATTTAATTAAGAGATCAGCTTTTGTTTTTAAGATTACTAATTTGTCTTATATCAGGAAGTTTGCTCCAAATTAAAGTTAGGAGAAAGTC